>JAZGTK010002655.1:0-30730 GCA_036877625.1 Ambastaia sidthimunki | reverse complement strand
AGCTTATTGTGACTCAATTTTCCAGCATGGCTCACGTATGCATGTGTATGTTTATTGATATGTTTGTTGTCTTCCCACAGGCCTTGTTTTTATTCTGTGGTGTGGCCACGGGTTGTTACTGCTGCTGTTGTCTATGCTGCTGTTGTAACTGCTGCTGTGGGAAATGTAAACCTCACCCTCCTCGGCCAGATGAACCCGACTTCTACGTGTCACCTGAAGACTTAGAAGCTCAGATGCAGTCTGACGAGAAAGGTGAGATGCCTTTATTCATTGAACATTAATCTAAAGAACAACTGTATTCATAATTTTTCATGAAATTGTAAAAATATTATAAATTATCTGTTAATCTAACAGATTATATCATTAGCGCAAATGCACAGCCTTTAAGATATTTTGCCTCCCTTTTGATCCAATCAAATCCTAATGGCTAAAATAAAGCTCCGCCCCACAGTACTACCAGCTGAGTTATTTTTTATTGTGTCTTGTTTTCCAAAGATGGCAGTAGCCCCATTGTGATGCAGCCCTCCTCTGCCACAGAGACCACCCAGCTGACCGCAGACTCACACCACACCAGATACCAGACAGATGCCAGCTATTAAAGTAACTGCCCACTGTCTTTCTCTCTCTCACACACGGGACCACCATGCCAGCAGAGGGCACTGTGGAGAATAGGTGTTGAGTTAGAGACAGATCAGAGAAAAAGAATGAGGGGTAGTTGAGCTGGTCTTTTTCTTAGGAAAGCCTAAGAAACACTTCAACTTTTATTTTTATTTGCCTTTTACCTCTATTATCTCCAAACCTACTGTTGCATTATATTCCACACACACATACACGCAAGGGTTCAGTGTCAGTACAGTCTTCCTGCTAAGATCCTTCAAGAAGGATGTAATGTAAATGTTGTGACTCATTATTACTAGCTGTTGAATGACTCACTCTACATTACATTTCTTTACACAATCAATGATTTATGTTTTGATTAATTGATTTGTGAATATTACCAGTTTGAGTAATTCCTACTTTCAAATTGTGTAAAACGTTTTTTTAGAATCTTTTTAGAGATCATAATTTTTTAAAATCTTTTAGAGTTCATAATTGTTAAAGATAATCTTAAACTGACATTACTAGCTGACTCAAAAACTATAACGTTAGTAGCTGTCACACTTACTAACAACTAACTTGTTTTTAGTAAACCCAAAGTTATTTGCCTTACCTTGCATTTAATGGGATCTTAGCACAAACCTTTCACACTGATCATAAACATGTTGATGTTTCAACATTCCTTTGTATGTCGAAACCGTGTTCCATCTTTAAAAGTGTTGAAATGTTCAGCAGGTTTTAAATAGATGTAAACAAATAGATTACCCCCTTTAAATTAGTTTAGAATTAGTTGCACAAACAACCCATTTTTGTTATGTGTAAGTATAATTACACTCAAAACCGTGTGTGTGTGTGATTTACACAGACAGTGTGATTTAATATGAGACTAGGAGGATTGTGGGTATAAAGATTCATATGCACAAACAATGACTTGAGTTATTTGACTACATTTTCATCAACATCAATATTTTTAATGATCCAATCTTAAACACTTATGATTTGACATCTTTACTCCGTACACTTTTTACTGTAATTATACCCATTGTAGAACCCCTTTCCCTAGTTCCAGTGGTCTAATTTATTTAGAAAACCATTTTTTGACCCCCAGTACACATTAACAGTATTACTGTTTTTGCTGCCAGAGGGTGTAATATGGGCTGTGTATCCTTCACTCCACAATTCACACACTTGTGTAACATTTTGTTCCCCCCTTTTCTTGTTTCTTTGGCTACATTTATCAATCTCCTCGCATTGTTTTTGATGTGTGAGCATACAGATTTTGAGGAGAAAATCCTAAGTTCTTACAAATTTTGTATTCAGCCTCATAATTTTCATAGAGCTTAAGCAATGTAGACTGTGTGTGTGTGTGTGTGTGTGTGTGTGTGTGTGTGTGTGTTTGTGTGTGTGTAAGACTACTGAGCGACAACCAAGCTCTGAACTTAATTACTGTACCATCTATGTTGTGTGTCTGAGTATCTGTCACCTGTTCTGGTGTTTTAGTTGTATGGCTCTCATTGTTTGCGTGTGTGTTTTGTATGTATGTGTGCATGCATGTACATGCATTTAAAAGGGGATGTGCAGAAAACACTTTTGTATAACTTACCCTAAAATGTGTATGTTTATTTAGGTTCCCATTGTGTATATGTGGATATTTTATAGGTAACTAAATATATCTTTCAGATTTTTACTTTAGTTTATGTTTGAAACTTTAGGCAGATTATTATTATGATTAGAGAACATGTTTTTAGACCTGTCATTCATGATCATCAGTAATAAAACATTGATCAGATTTCCTGTTGCTTCCAATCTAGGAATATTGAAAGTGGAATGTTGTGTGTGAATGCAATCAAGTCAATCTAAACCGAATCTTGCCAGATCCACAAATGTTCTCTCTGAAACTGAGGTAATAATAGTGTAAATGTGGTGATGAGAAACAACATTTTATTTATTTTCCTAAGTTTAAATAAATTTCGTAGTTCAGAAAATGTGTACGTGAATATGTTCATTGTGCAGAATGGCTAAAAGTCTTAAATTGTCTAAAGATGTTACAGCATGAATTTACTGAGTCTGAGAGAGACGCAACATGGACAGTTGATCTGAATCAGTTGTACAATAAATGTAGAGAAAGCTGAAGAAGTTTTGTGTTGTTTTTGTGTGTTTACCAAAGTAAAGATTATCTTAAAGTTATACACCGTCACAGGTATTTGTAAAAAGACAGAAACTGAGTAAATTAAATTTTATCTATTAAAAGAAAACCACAATAAGTTGAAATAAAAGTATTCGATTAGCACTTAAGAAAGTAAAAAGTTCTTCACACCTCATACACATGAATACATGCTTTGCATAGAAACATTCAAGCACACTTCATAAACACTTGGGTGTTTTCCTACAATACTGTAGCTGTACTGAGACTGTAGACATTTTTTTGAGTAATAGGATATAGTGCATCATCTCTGTTTCCCAGCATTCCACTGGCTGCCCGATATGGGCACAGCTTATAAACAGGGGGAGTCCCTGTGAGCCAGTAAGTAACCAGACACCTTCCCCCACCAGCTCGCGCACACACATACGTCCAGCCACTAACACAGTTTCCAAGGCCCCTTTGCCCGGTTCAACTGCAGGGGCAAATTAACTAACCTGTGCCTCAGGAGACTGAAAATTCATATTTAAAAAGGGGTGGACAAGGAGAACAGCACAGAGATGTGAAAACCGAGCAGATGGTCAAAGCTGGTCAGCAAACTAGTGGCTTTTGATCCACAACCTTTCATAGCATTTCAAGCGTGGAGTCAGTGAGGGCAAGCAGCCATGTCACTTCCACTGGATGTATGCTCTCACCGCCGAGACTCTCTGGACTCTCTGGAGAAACAACTTATTTGCCCTATCTGTCTGGAGATTTTCACCAAACCAGTCGTCATTCTACCCTGCCTGCACAATCTTTGCCGCAAATGTGCCAACGAGCTGTACCAGGTGTGTATGGTCCTAATGTTTTGTACTCAATAGATGATGGTTTATGTGTGGATGTTAAATTACAAACTATAAGGTTAGATTTGGGTCTTTAAATTACCAGTGCGTAACATGTTTTTAAGGACTTAGTTGGCTTTGCAGGTTTTCAGTAAGCTGATACATTTTCGCAATAGCTTCTGGACACTTCATTTGGTTTGTCTTCACGTGATAATATATCAATGTGGTTTTGAAATCTCCTCATAGTAAACAGAATCACATCCTCTCCAACTCACATTAGAAAGTGGCATCTTTCATAAGCCAAACTCTTGTTAACATTCAAGCAAGTATAAGGCTCGGAATACATGGGCTGATCAAATATGTAGAAAATATGTGGAAAGCCAACAGGTGCAGGGATTGCAAATACTTAAAGTCAATACACAGCCTGAATCCTAAAGTATAAAAATATTCTGATGACCTACATTTGATGCATTTGTTCTGTCAGAGGTTTATCACCAATAAACATACTGGTATAAAAGAGATATAATTGTAACAGCGATACGCTGTAGTAGATGGAGTTGTCCTGCTCTGTTGAACTTTGATACCTCAACAGTTTTCTGCTACACGCCCTCATAGACAAAGGTTAATAAAAGCCAAGATGTATATATGTGAGGTGGCCTATACACATTTGCAGGGCAAAAGGGGAACATCCAGGAAGTCCCCTATTCTAACTGTACTTATTTATTTGCATGTCTTGTAGTTTGGTTACATTCTCACAACACCATTAACAAATGATTTTGTGCCATGTGTAGCATCCATCGCTTTACGCTTAAACATAAATTGAGGTGATCCAAAAAGACCTCTGATGGTTTCATGGCAAAACAGAAGCACAAGAGGATGCTAACAGATCCCTGCTTCCATTGACACATGCAGAGGAACTCTGACCTCCCAGTCTGAGTTCAATCTGATGGTTGAAAGTCATGCCAAGAACAAATTCGTAGCTAATACATGTTCCTCTTCGGCCCTGAGGAACATCTAACTGTGCACCAAAAATGTATGCATGGTAATCAGTAAATAAACAATTCTCTTTATCCACTAGGGGGCTGTTTTCATTGAGCCAGTAATGGCACTCTGATTCTCAATCGACCCATAAGTCTCAGCAGCTGAGAGCTATTAAAGTGTTGGACTATTTTAGGACACCCTGTGAGATCAGTCTCAAACTCTACCTAATGCTGCCCTTACCTTGTCATCCCCTTAGGAAGTGTTGATTAAATCAAATGTAACTTAATGGCCCCTATGTGGAATGTACCCCTACTGTTAAAAACAAGGCACACTTGTTTACAGAGCCGCATGAGGGTAAACACGTTACCTAACATCAATACTAAGAGGCAAAACTCACAGGACAAGACTCCAATGTATGCAACATATCCACCCTTAGTAACAGAACCTAGTTCAGAGCAAGAGTACGTACTCTGGGGTAGAAACAGCATCTCCAGAGTGACTCAGGGAAGACCAAATTACTTGATGGCCTACAATTAATCTGACAAGTTGGTAATGCCAGACTAATTTAGATGAGTCATACTGGGGTTTGGAGAACATGTTCCTCAGCCTAGTTAACCATGCTAGCAATTCTTTTCTATTTCTTATACAAGCAAAGTTAATTGAAAAAGCACTTTTAATTCTCAGTTTACATAACAAATACTGTTTGAACAGTACGCTGAATAAGATGTGTAGCCATCTCTTTTCCAGGTTGGTGTTGGAGGACGTTTTCGCTGCCCTTCCTGTCGACATGAGGTTGTCCTGGACCGTCATGGGGTTTATGGACTACAGCGCAATTTACTTGTGGAGAACATCATTGATGTTTACAAGCAGGAGTCTGCAAGGTCAGATTAGAAGAGCTATAAATAACCTCTGTCAACAAGAATGATCTAGAAATATATTTATTTAATCTCTTTACTTTTTGATAAACAATGCTGATAGATCATGACAGATCAGTCAATGATGGACTGTAAACAACATAATTCCAACTCAGGTAGAGTTAACCTCTGAACTGGAGTCAATAAAATTGACAGCAAAACATGTAAACATGTCTTATCTTGCAAGGAATAAAGATAGTCAGCAATTATTGGCATCTTAGATCATCATTGTTAGTGTATGGTAGGGGTGTCCAAATTATCTCCTGAAGGGTCACTGTCCAGAACAGTTTAGCTCCAACTTGCCTTAACACCTGCCTAAAATGTTTCTAGTCTGCTAGTAAGACCTTGGTTAACTGGTTCAGGTGTGTTTAATTGTGGTTGGAGCTAAGCTCTGCAGAATACTAGCCCTCCAGGAGCAAGACTGGACACCTTGGGTGTATAGTGTTATGAACTGAGCGATTTGGCCTCAGTGAGGTAGTCTTAAATAAAATGTCTTGCTGTAAATCAATGTGTCTCCAGCTCTAAGCCTCCACCGAAGCCTCCTGCACAGCTGACCTGTGAGGAACATGATGATGAGAAGCTTAATATTTATTGCATCACATGTCAGGTGCCCAGCTGCTCTCTTTGCAAGGTGTTTGGTGCACACAAGAACTGCCAAGTGGCTCCTCTATCTGATGTTTATGAGCAACAGAAGGTAAAATCTTGAAGATATTTGTGTTAAGTTACATCTTGCATCTTAATCTTACTACCATTCAAAGGAAGTTTATTTGTATTCATTTCACTTTACATTTTTATAGTCTAAACTCAGTGAAGGAGTTGCCTCCTTGGTTTCTGCAAATGACAGTGTCCAAGCTTTTATTAACGAACTGGAGGAAATCTGTAGGAACATAGAGGTTTGTGTCATTTTTTTAAATACAGAAAATATGTATTTACTTAATTAAACATCAAAAAGCCATGCGTGATTGGTCAATCAGATTGTAAAGTAATGTTGAATATTCCTCTAACAGGAGAACAGCAGGATCCAGAAGCAGATTCTTTGTGAAAAGTTTGATCGCATGAGTGCTATTCTGGAAGAACGTCATAAGATTATGACTCAAAAAATTACTTATGAGGAAGAAGAAAAAGCAGGCTGGGCCCAGTCTTTAGTGCAGATCTACAGTGGGCATGTAGACACAAACTCAAAACTGGTGCAAGCAGCTCTTAATGCCATGGAAGAGCCAGAGATGGCTGCTTTTGTGCAGGTATCACAACAACAACCTGCTGAGTTTCACAAGTCCTAATTTATGTTAAGCATGCCAATGTTTGATGTTTTTTATTTCTCCCACATAGACCTCAAAAGACCTTATTGAGAAGTAAGTACTTAATCTAAAACATTTTTAAACTCATACTTGCTTTAGATTGTTAATTTGTCCTGAGAACATTATAGAACATGCAACGATCAGTGACACATGTATCATGGTGAAAGAAATATTTAATTGTCATAACTGTCATCTAATAATCAACAGTATGCTTCCTTTTATCTAAAGGGTCAGTGAAGCTTCCACTTGCTTCACCCTGGAGACCCTGGAACCTGGATATGAGAATATGGACCACTACAAGGTGGATTTTAATGCAGAGGAGCGTGTGCTCTATCAGCTGGATTTCATGAAGCGTAAGCATCAGAGATCCAATAGATTGGCCTTTTTTTAAACCCTAAACCTGAATCCTCTGCTTAATGCTGGTGACATTGCAGTTGAAGAGGAAGTGGAAGACACACCTGATGAGCCAAAGTCAGATCCAGAGCAAGAACCTGAGTGTGAACCTGAACGAGTGCCAACCTCAAAACCTGACTCTGAACCAGATCTGGGTATAAAATCAGAGGACTCTGATATGAGCCCCCTGCCAGAGACAATTGAGAATACCTGGGGGCAGGCAGAAGGGTATGCAGATGCCATTAAAGAGCCTGTGTATGAGAGAAATGGGTTTACCAACCAGCAGGTACAGTCATCTCCCTTTAGTTTGTGCAAAGTTTAAAAACACTGCAGTCATTTATTTATGATGAGTAAAATGCCCATTTTGTCTCTCTGGCTATATTTATACTGTTCTCTGTCCTGTTCTTTGTTGTTACTTTGAAGAGTCAGGCAGAGTTAGCATATACGGACCATGATGCTAGTGACTTGGGAATCCAGAGCTCATCAGCAGAGGCAGGTGAAGAGGCTTTGCTTTACCCCAGTTGGTACATGTCAAATAGCTGGCAGGTGATTAGCTCCAGTTTAGCAAAGTCCATTGAGGTGTCAGGGGTGCCTAATAATCAACCCAAGCATATGGAGGAACCTGAGGAACCTGACAATCAGTCCAAGTTTCAGCAACCCCAGCCCCTTGCTCTCCCATCAAGTAGCAGCTTAACTGCTGAGAACCAAACCAGCCAGCCAGAGGAAAGCTGCCTGGATGATAAACCTGCTCTAGGTTTGTCATTGCCAGAAGAAATTGGCTCTGAACTGGCAGAAGCCTCTGCTGACAGGGGTGGAGTTACTCTTGTATCCTCACAGGTCAGTTTTATCCTAACTGTCTACAGTCCATGGTTGCCACCTTACCAGCATAACCACCATCACCTGCTGAATGCCCTGCTGTGCTTCATCAAGTCACTGTAGCACCATGGTCATCATTATTTTTCCATTTTCTGTGAAATGACTTCTTTTTTTTATTGTTTCTGGACACTTCAGCAACCAGAGCAGCATCATTTCCTGCTGTGTTTGTCACATCACTATTAAAATATCACTGTTTGCTTTTCTCCATCTTCACTTCCATTTTTCCTCAGGCTGTCACCCTTATTCTTTATTTCGTGGGCTTTCTGGTCATCCTACAGCGAATGTGGGGAAGCATTGAGGGCCTAATTTGTATATAGTGGACATGAAGAGGCAAAGTCACCAGGTACCAACCTAATAATGCTAAACTAGTGTTATTAGTATCCTGCTATTTGTGTTGAGTCTGTATGTATTGATTCTTTTTTTTTACCAACCCATCCTCCATTTATTTTATATAGCATCACATTATATCTCAATAATGACATCATTCTAACTTTGCTGTTGTACATCATGCATGACTGTGCTTGTTTAATGTGGAAAGACAAACTCTGACTCTGACGCTCCCATATGGTTGGAAAAGAAGGCCCGAGAGACAGAAAGTTAGTCATGAATCGGTACTTGGATACCATTTGTTTAGCAAATACTATGTATATAAAAAAACAAACACATACCATTAATACAAAGTCTAACACACTGAACATTTTAAACATTCCTATGCTTTTTAAACATTTTTTGTTACCTAATAAAAACATTAGGGAAACATTCTTACAACCTAAAGTTGTTAGCTGGGATATTTTGTTTATAAATTGTTATAAAATCTGTGTGCAATTTATGGTCAACTCTTCCAAATCCCTGCAGACCGGCACACCTGTGAGTTCTGCTCTAGAAGGACTGAGCCCTTCAGTGGTCACCAGCGAGTCGACACGTCTCAGCTTCTCCTTCTCCTGGCTCAATCCTCTCGCCAAAAAGAAGTGACTGCTAAAAGAAAGATGATGTCTTGCTATTAGCCTGACCTGTGGGCTATTTCTTCTGTTTGGTTCTTGAGTGTAAGAGTAATCAGTTTATATGAAAGACTGTGCAAATGGTTGTGGATAATCACAATAAAATAATGTGTTTTCCCCCTCTGTTGTTCTACTGTTATCAATGAGTCAATATTAAATGTATACATTTTTCAAAATTATCAATAATTCTCCAGTCACCTGTTGATAATATATGTAAGTAATATGTAAGTAATATATGACTATATGACACCCTCACCTATTCTAGAATTATAAATCATCCTAATTCTACGTTGGGATCCTGTATTTTAGATTTAGTTGTGATGAATGGAATGGTCATTAAAGTGTAATGCAGTTTTACAGTGGTGTTTTATTCAATAAAAGACTCTTATTAATTAGTTAGTTGTTTGTTTTATTTGAATAATTAAAATAATTAGAGGTTGTGGCTACATCTAATAATCTATACCTTTCTCTTTTGTCATTTTTGTTAAGTTTTTTGAGCTGTGCATTCTGCCACAAGGGAATTTACAGATATATCTATTACTGTTTCATATGACATTTATTTCAACATCAGTGCACATGCTTGAGGTTCAATTGAATCCTGCTGAAAGCTGTGTATATGTTTGTAACAACAATTTAATGCGTCCAGAAGATGCTGTCCCTATTGCATTTGTTAACCAGGATGGCGTGTTTTTCTGACATGCATAAGTCAGGTTTCAATAAAATTAAGGCTGAGCCATGCATAGCGTTTCTCCACTATTTTGATTATTTAACTACGTTAAATATGCTACCTTCGTCTTCCTAGCTCCCATATAATACCGCTACTTTTGTTGATAGAAGGGAAAGGAGCGCACTAAACGTCATCTGACGGCGCCGGAAACAACGCGCACTTCAGCAGCTCATCAGGCTGAACTGGGCTGTGCTCGCTTAGGTTGTTGTGCTGGCTTGTCGCTACGTATTGCGTTTCTGGATGTTTTGATAGAAGTCACGTATCCAGTCATCGCATAATTTTACGCACAGTATCCTGAATTGCGTAACTGTCAAGACAACATTTTGAAGCTTTAACCCAACACATTTTTGACGACATGGATTCTGCCAATCAAGGTAAATAAAACCAAAACAATCGAGTTTGATGCATTGTTACGCGTCGCGTGCTGCACAAGTTTGTTGCTTATTGTTTTCCCGAACTGAGTTTAGTTGTAGTTATGCCTTTCAACTGGGTCCCCAGACGTAGGGAAGGAAGGTCCGATGGTAACGGGGAGCGCAGGGGAGCGTAGGCGATCAGGTTACTGTACTGAGCCAATAATGTATAGCAAAAAAAGGCATAGACCGGGTGCAGGTGTTTGCTTAATTTGCATCGAAACCACAGATGATAATATATAAATTGTTGTCCTATTGCTTGGTTTTTGGTTTATTTTGTTGTGTGGTGACAAAGTGTTCTGATCGTTGTACTTAATGTTTTATAGATTTCCAATAAACAAAATAAATAAAATAACCTGTCCGAAAGATGAACGGCAAGATTGCATAAATACAGATAGATAGAAATGCGTAAAGTCGTTCATAGCTTGAAGTGTTTGTGAAGACAAAGTGTTTTTGTGTTCAGACAGGTTTTAACATTAACTTACATGTTAGGAGTGACGGGTATTACATGATCAGTCTTGTGGCTTTTATATCACATTTGCTTAAGTGTTGTTTAGGCATTTGAGGGTCAGTGACTTTTTTTAGCATTGAAGGGCTCAACTGGATGACACGTATCACTACTGTTACTCAGACCCACATGACAGGTTTCTCACAGTCTGACCTAAATTAAGCACTTGTTTCAAACCTTTAATCTGATCATTCGTTTACACATGTAAATAATAAATGCCTGTATTATTAGTCCATAGTGCAATAAACACATTTACACCCCATTCTAATATAAAATAAATTAATAAATAAAAAACAAACGCACATAAGATTACATTGTTTATATCCTACAAGAAGCAAGATATGAATTCTTATTGCTTATACAGATGTCAGAAATTACACACACCTCTAATTGAGTCACTCTTTTTTTTAAATGTATAGACATCAATTTGAACTCTCCACATAAAGGTCTGGGCTCTGACTCCCTGTCAGATGTCCCAGAGGAGAGGGGGGCTGTGGCTGTCAGTCCAGTGACCCTCCCCCCAGGACTAACAGAAGAGGAGGCAGAAGAACTGAGGTTGGAACTCACCAAGGTGAACATCAATAGCCTCTTCACAGTAATATGAACCATGTGGTGATCGTCTCCAACAACAAGTCCAAGCTAAGAACCTTTATGTATATATTTAGCTTTTATTTACCTTTATTTGTTTGTTTGATGTTTACAAACAAGGTGGAGGAAGAGATCTACACCCTGCGACAAGTGCTATCGGCTAAAGAACGTCATGCATCCGAGCTGAAGCGCAAACTGGGTCTCAACCCACTGAGCGAACTTAAGCAGAACATCACAAAAAGTTGGCAGGATGTCCAGACCTCAAACGCGTAAGATTTCCCTTTTTGTCCCTCATTTAAACCTAGGACGCAACAGTCTTCTGGGTTGCCATATTTATGCAAAACCCTTTAACACTACTGGCCATAGAAATGTTGTATATATTTATATAACTCTGTATTGTGGCAAAACTTTTAAGCCTTTAGCTGATGGCATCCATGAAAAAACTCATGACAAGTTTTGATGTCACTAAAACCTCTTCCAGCTAATCTTCTCAAGCCCTCGGCGTGCTTTTCTCCAGCTCACACACATTCCTCTTGCTTTATGTTGCTGGAAATTTGCCTTCACATAAAGAGTCACAGGTGCCCAGCTGCATTTTTCTGTTGAACTGTAACTACATTACCACATGACGCTTAAAAACATTTAAGTACCTGCTCAGGCATTGGAGATGTCCATTGTTATCTGTGTATATTATAGACAAGCGTCCATGCCATCGTTTGAAGGTCCTCGAGTGTAAATGTGTTATCAGGTAAAAAATTGCAGTCAGTTTTTAAAGTGCTCTGTGGGAGTTTTTTTAGTGACACAATCATAAATCACAGCCATTTATTTTGCCTCAAGCTGTTAAGCTTACAGCCATTTGTTTCCAGTGTAACTTTCTGGGTTTTAGACACAAACATTTTTGCTGTTTTTGCATTTAACTTTAATGACATAATAAAAATGCATCAATCATTATTTGTTAGACTTATAAAGTCAAAAGCTAGTTTTTACTATATATTGGCTTAAGCTAGTTAGTATTGGTTTTGATTTAGGAACAACTACTTCTATTAATCAGCAAATCAGATTATTTGACCATGCTTACAATAACAAAAACCAGGCGATTAAATTGTTCTATCATTACTTTAAACTATAAAGTTATTAGTATGTTTATTGGAGTATGTTATTACAGTATGTTTATACTGTAGTTACAGTATATATGTCATGATCATGTTACGGGGGTTAACAGTAATATAACGCTTTGCTCTTGTGCCATTCAGTTCTGTCCAGGCAGCACATAATCACATCTTTGTTTTGTAGCTGTGTCATGATGGCAGAGAAACTAAGAAGGTTACACAGTGTGATATTTGAGTGTTTGACCACATTGGCACATATCCAGAGTTTATCCTCTGTGAATGCATGAATTCTTCTCAGCTACACTTGACCTGTCAAAAGGGCGGAGCATTTGAATGCGATAGCTGATGACCGTAAATCAATAGGATGGATGTAGATATAGCATATGTACTAAAACAATTTGACTCAAATTACAACACTAAGCAAACTCGCCTAAAACATAAACATCTTATGAGTAGGTTGATATCCACAGATTGTGTGTGTTTTTTTTAGGTGTGTTACACCCCCTAACAGATACAATCTAACCTGTCTCACAAAGGTGAGATTGATCTTGTCTCATATTATTGACTCTCTACAATGTACATTAGCACAGTTTTCTAGCATATAATTCTTCCCTCTGAGGCTGACTGAAACCTTTAACAGTACTGAAAGACAAAAGCTTTGTTTATACAGTAAAATAGCAGCTTTATCAACACAGCAAACTACAGCAAATAGTTGTTTGTTTCTGTTTTCAGTAGAAGTGGGCTTTTGAAAGGCTGACTCATATCTTGCATATTTTGACTTTTTTTCAGTTTCTCAATGGGACAGTCAGTCTTTTTATCCACCTCTGCAAATATCTGGAACACACAGCATCAACCATAAAGCTATTTTGTTTTTTTTAAAACATTTGCTATGTTTACTTCAAGTCAGAATTACAATATAATTCCAATATGACAGCTAATTACAATATATTAACATTGCCAAGGGCCCCACTACAGCCCTCTGTGGTATACCCTCCTAATTAAAGGAACAGAGGGCCCCATGATTTTTTTGTGATGTCGCTGATATAGATACAGGCTGCTGTATAACAGGTGTGTGAGAAATCTCCCACTTTCCTCTTCACACACACTCTAAGTGAGTTAGAATCAGAAAGCCAGATGTGTCCACAGAGAGCACATGTTTGTTTGTGTGTCAAGTTCAGATAAATAAGTGCTACATTTGCAGTGATGTGGTGACCAGTGGACTCAACGGTTGCTTTCAGAAACCATTCTGCTGTTTTGTGCACTTGCTGTAGTCATTAATATTACATCAAAATTTACTTTGCAATATCCTCTTGGCTTTCCTGCTCCTTGTTTTCCTGACAGCAAGATTTTTGCTGTCTGTGATGTTATATGCTTGAAGCCTCCATATACTGACATACCTGATCCAGGCATATGAGTTTTTTAACCAAAATGCCTTGAGTTTGTGTCCAGGAACGCTGTTGAAATGAATGGTTGCATTGTTTTACTCGCTATGCAGTGCTTCAGTTTACCTTGTGGGGCAGGATCTCTGTTACATCTCTGCATAATGAATGTTTCTATCATACGTTTATGTTCTCCGTGTGTAGTAGAGATTTGAATGTGTTGCCTTGTTCGTTTGTAGATATCTTTCAGCTTCCTCTACTCTGGATGACATTGCCAGCTCTGAAGTGTGAGTTACTCCATCCTTTAAGTTTTATTAAAGATTATTTTCTTATTTATTTGTTTGTATCTCCTTTATTTCTCTGACTCATCATATTATCCATTTAGGGGGTAGTTAAATGGTTGCTTTATGGTGGTGTGCTGTGTATGGGGCTTTGTGGTTGAGTTTTATACATGCTGATAGTGATATTATAGAATTGTCGTATGTTGCTTTTATAAAACGTGTGACTCGCTGTTGCTAGAGTTGGTTTTATGGATGTTATACTGTATGTATATCTGCTCTCCAGCTGTATATTTCTTTTAGTGAAATTTTTGGATGACATTAAGGGTACTTGACTGGGTTTTCCTACCAGGAGGCTTTATGTATTTGGTTGACTACCTCCACGAGGGCTGCCTTTAATAATATGAATATTTTAAAGGCTTTATTTCTGAGTTCGCACATCACATCTTTCTCTCCATTTTCTTGTCTGCTCTCTTCCTCTTGCAGGTATAAAAAGACTCAGGAAACACTCTCTCAAGCTGGACAGAAGACCTCTGCTGCCTTCTCCACTGTTGGCACGGCCATCAGCAGGAAACTGGGTGACATGAGGTAACGCTCGTGTCATAACGTCAGCGCCTTATGCTTCCTGTTTTTCTCTCTTATTTAGTGTAACACGTTTTCCAACATAATTGCAGCATTTTCCTGATTCAAACATAAACATGTTCTTATTAATTAACCTGCATGTGCATGTTTATGTCCTTATTTACTTGCCAGGGTACCATGAAAAACACTCATATTAACCTTGATGTTAACCTTGACGTTCACCCGTTTTGTCTAACTCAGGGCTCAACAAGGTTTATTTTTCCACATGTAACGTAAGATTGATATCAATCCAGCACTGGCTCAATATTATGAATGGTACTGAGATACTGGCTCCAGGACATCAAAACAATCCTTATTGTTGAGCCCTGTTAATACCTGCATTTGTTTATATTGCATCAGCATTGCATACGATTCATCTTGAAGTTCTTGGTTATTGATTAAGTCCTTTTCTATTTACTGGTCATATATCACTCTTAACTTTTTAATCAGTGTTTATACAGTACAGTGACAGTGGGCAGAACTGCTTTGGCTGTTACTGCATTAGACTGTTTTAGATCTCATGTGATAAACAGTTATGCACCTGTTTTTCTAACTCGTAATTCTCGTTTTTGCCAGTTCCTGTTCAATGCATTATTTATACACATTTATGTAACTGTCTTCCCCACCTGTAACACAAACTCAACAGAGAAGAAAAGGGACCTAAATGTGCTTGATCTTTTTATAGTGTTCTCAAAGGCTGAGGGCCTGTATCAACCATGTGAATCATAATCATTTGTCACTCAGTCAGTCAATCTGTAACCCCAAACTCCACCATCCCTCTTTCTTTACACAATCACCTCAATCCAGTATATTAGCTGCTTTACCCATTGTTTGTGTTAATTACCAGCTGTTAATCTTATTTAAAGTTATTTGGTTTACTTTGTAAGGATAGTAGATTGATAAACCACTGAATTTGCCTGACTTTACTCTCTGTAGTCCCGTGTATTGCTATAAATAATGAATCTTGTTTTGTTCTGCCTGCTTGCCTTGATTATGCCTGATGCCCAACCTGAATGGTTTTATTTCCCCGTTTCTTTTTAATCGCTGCCTCTGCTTGGTCTACAGAGCTCTTCCTTTCTCTAACTCCTTTGGGTAAGATTATCAAAAAATTACAGCATAAAAAAAATCCTGGTATGATATTAAGTTTACCGAAGATGACAAGCCCACAGAATTTTGAGAAATGTTTCATTATGGCTTCATTATTAATTTAAATTAATTAATTAAATTAATTTCATTTTAACTTTAAAACTCAGTGTATTTTGATTTATACCTACTTTTGCATGACCGTGTGGTTACAAAATTAAGCATTTGCATGCAATTTAAATATGACCACATTTGAATTAAATAATTTTGGACGTATTAGCTTGTGTCTGGTATAATCCAGCTGAGCTCTTTGCGTTATATGCGTCCTGCTTATCTGCTAACACTCACACCTTTTTCCTTCCTTTAATGCTTTCGAAGTAGTAACTCCATTCGCCATTCAATAAGTATGCCAACTATGAGGTAAAGTATTAGGCTAGATCTGTCCCTTTTAAATCATCTCAGCTTAAACTGTTTCTAATTCAAGTATTAGACAGTTGTTGGTTTGAACATTTTTCCCATATAAATAAACTGTGTAATTAAACTATGCTTTGAATACTCCCAAACTCCCTTTTTGATTGCTTGTGTACATTTTAACCTTTTAAATACCAGTTAATAATTTGAGCCCAGTTTCTTCTGTCTAATAAACTGAAATGTAATGTTTTGTTAACCAGGAACTCTCCAACTTTCAAGTCTTTTGAGGACAAAGTGGGAAACATCAAGGTAGAGCTTCACTCTGGTAGACTCCATCAGTATCTAGATCTGCCGTTGCTGGTGTCTCCCACATTGTTTGATCATTTCCTCTGGGTCTCTTATTTGTTTTCAGTATAAAGTGGTTGGAGGGAGAGCCAATGGTGAAAGTGCCCACTCTCCGAACGACTCGAACCCGGTGCAGGACAACGCTCCGTTCTGAGATCCCACCCTCCTGACTTAAACACTCATCTCATTTATTTGTAAATCCTGCCTACACACACAGACACACTTCAGTTCTCCTGACTCACCCTTTATCTCAGACCTCTGTTGTCCCCCTCATTCTGACACCTCTTTGATCCCCCTCCATCTACTGCTAGCATGTGCTTGCCTCACCATTAAAACACAGTACAGATTCTGTGACATGAAATCATCACAGGTTGTACAAAAAGAAGAGAAATGGTAAATCGTTTTGTATTAGATACTATTTTACACTGCTTTGCATAATGTTTTTACATAACTTTTATCTGTATATGAATATAAAGGAATATAAATAACTATATTTAAACAGTACTGCCGAGCAGCGTTCATCAGATGGTGGGGGGTAAAAATACACAAAAGATGAAACATTTCGATCTGAAGGGGGGACGAAATCTCACAAGAAGCAACATGCTGCAGGTCTCTATGCTGCTGAGCATCCATGGAGTTATTTTTTACTCTCGGCACAACATGGAGCAATGCTTTGCTGTACACTCTGTGAATGTCTGACCCTCTCAGTTGGCCTTACACTCTCACTCTATATTGCTTTATCTGTTTCTGGTAGGAAGAAAATGAATTTGTTTCCCCCATTCATTCTCATTTTTTACCTTTTGTCTTTGTTCTTGTTCTGTTGTATCTTGGGATCGATTGGAATATTTATGCTGTGTTTACGTCAAAAGTTGCTCGGCTTTTCTTTGTGCCATGCTATGTATGCCAGTTAGCCAGTGTCATAGACCCTTGACTGTCAAAATATTTCACGCACTAACACAACACAAATGTCAATTTTAGGAAATTACAAAAACTTTAAATTTTTATAACTGGGTAAGGCCTGCTGTGTCAACTTTTTGTTAGTGGCATTTGTTGATTTATTTCTGCCCGAGGTGAACACTAGTGTAGTCTGGTATGGTAGCACAGTCACTTTTACCTGAAAGCTATTGGAATACATTTCATTATTGGCAAATGTAGTTATATTTCGTTTTATCTCGTTTGCCTTTTAACGTGTTATTACATTCACATATGTGTCAATGGGTGGCCTTGTTTCAGTATATTACATAGTGATGATTACATTAGGTTGGATAAGATGCAAGAGATTTGATTCCTTTCCATTTGACTGACAAATTCAGATAATCAGACTGCTCAGATTTTCTATGGGAATTTATTTGTTATGCCATATGATGAATAGGTGAATGCACGTGTAGTTTTGCCAACATCGAGAAGATAAAGAAAGTTAACAAACATTATGGGAGAAAGGACATTTTTAAAATGAGCATATACATAAATCATTGGGGGAGGTTGTTTAGGTAATGAGCACCATATAGCTTTAAGTTAGAGATCTTAACCTAGTGGTTGAGAATATAAGGCTTTGGTTGTTTTCTTTTTAAACAGCAGTGGTGTATTACTTAATTTTGTTCGTCATTTGTTTATATACCAATAAAGCATTCCTTCAAATAACTCCTCGTTTGTTCGTTTGTATTCCTTGTATTTGCAGTGATCCAATTGTTCCAGTAGGTGGCAGTACGACACATAGATTATAATATTCGTGGACATGCATATAATTCCAAGAATAATGGCTTAATGTAACTGTAAGTAAAAAGCGAAGTTGCATTTTCATGAGTTCTTTTATGTTTTGTATGCAGAATTATCCATCAATGGCTTAAAAGTACAGTTTTAGTATCTCACAATATACATTTTGTTCTATGTGATATTTCTAATAAAAGGAGAAAATTTGTATCCAATGTGAAAATGAACTCTTGGTTACAAATACTTAACTCTTGGTTAAGTATTTGCACTAAAGTGCAAATACTTTCATACTGCGTAATATTAATTAACAACATGTACTATAGGGTTGGGGTTTGGTTGCACATATTTATACGTAATTTCCTGTTATAACTATAGTAAATATATGTACAGACAAAGGTACGTTCGTTTACGTTAGTGTGGTTTATACAAACTAAGAAAACATACGTTCCCTGACCGGGAATCGAACCCGGGCCGCGGCGGTGAGAGCGCCGAATCCTAACCACTAGACCACCAGGGACATGTGAGCGTATGTGTTAATACAACGCTAAATGAAATAAAACAGTATTATAACACTATTATAAATAATATTATATGTTAAAATTGTATTCATATTTTCAATGTGAAACTATGTTATGAAAGCATTTGAAACTTTGTAGTGGGCTGAAAGATGAACATGTCAAACTTTCTCACGCTCTGCCGCACATCAGCAGTAATTTAAAGCACCAGCCTCTTCTGCCTTGATTTTACTGGTTAGATCCGGTTTCACACGCTGGAGCTTATAAAGAGAGAACAGAGGCCACGCCTCTTTCGTCGTTGACGTCACCGCCCTGTATAAATAACAGTGAACTAGTTGTTTTTGTTAGACAGCATTGCGGAACATATATTTGGACGTGGAGGGTCTTATCCATCCAAACCTTTTTAAATGGGCCCCGTCGCCTAGCGTTTTCTTCCCAACGCCTCCGACTGAATCCAGCACGGTGCTTTAATACCATCAGCACAAAAAGAAGGTTTGTTATAACATATGCAATAGTTTATTCGTTTTTTTAGAGGACCGACATTGCGGGTGGGTGATTGTTATTGTTTGGGGTCTAGATAGCATTTACAGTGCAGTGTGCGTTTACTGTAAAACATGCAATTTAACACAATGCGTGTCATTTATCTACCATGCATGCATGCATTTGAACGAAAATCACGTTTAGTACAAAGCAATCCTTTGTTTGCATCTTTCCAACAGCTTCAAGCGCTCAGATCTCGGTTGTTAATATGTTTACTGTACTTTTCTGTATCCTGAAAATATAATGGCATGACTTTCACTTACAAATGTCTCGCATGGCGTTATATCAGTTTGGTCAGTCTTGACGTGTGACACTAAAAAGAATAAGTAGCATTTACTATAAAAGTGACCATATGTGAGTGATAAAATCGTCAAAATGTCATGTAGTCACTAAGGCAGAAATAAATTTGTTGTTATAGGTTAAGTATTTTAAATGCGGTTGATTTATTTGGTGTAAAAACGACATCTGACCATCTGTCCTCTGTGTTTCCTCCCCAGGGTTTCCATCTAAGGGTACAGTTTACAGAAGATTGTAAAATGGCAGCCATCCCAGCTAGTGGTTCTCTTGTAGCCACTCACGACTACTACCGAAGTAAGTTGCCTTTTTAGGCATGTATGTGAGTGCTTTACTTTAATGGATATATACCCACTATTAATACTTTATGGTATACAGGTTTGCTTATAAGACTGTTTCTTTTTAGGGCGCATTGGCTCTACCTCGAGTAGCAGCTCATGTGGCAGTTCAGAGTATAGTGGGGAGGTTATTCCACATCATCCAGGTTAGTAATCTTTTAATCTCCATTCAACCTTCTTCCCTCCAGCCAATACTAGATTGCAACCGTTTTGACCCTCATAATTGTAGTCACCAAGTCACATGACTTAAGTCACTTTAAGTTACTTTCACCGATTTACACTCAATGGTGACTTTGACATCCTAAAAGATGGTTTGACAACTTTCACAGTCTACACCCACACTGCATCTCTGTTGCAATGCATGTGTGACTCTTTATGAGTAATCGGCTGTTGAGGAAATCAAATTAAATTTGGAGAACACAGTTTCCTGTTACTTGTTAGTCATCTGGCAGAGCTCAGATTTTTGATTCCATTATACGAGCGCCACATGACATACATTCACCAGCCTTTGTTTGGAGACCAAGTGCTGTGTTTGTTCTAACTTAAGTTGTTCCTTAGGTCTGCCCAAACAGGATCCTGGTCATTGGTGGTCAAGTTTCTTCTTTGGGAAGCAGAACCAGCCTGGTATGGGAACTCTTACTGAGGAGGCTCAGCAGAAGTGAGTCAAGAATTCTCTTTGCATCTAACATGAAGACCAAGTGTACCTGTTTTTTAATAATATCTTGTTAATTCACTCAAGCAAAATTCTTAACCTGATTGGCTCTCTCCAGGTCTGGTGTTGTTAGCGTGACCAATGGGCAGGTGACTTGTGTGGCCCGGGAGATGGTGATGAGGCAGGCGAGTGAAAGTAGTGATGGAGGAAAGTCGGAGGCAGGAAGTTCTCCCCATTCCTGAATCTGAGACCAGCTCAGGACCTCAACGCTAGGGGACGGAAATGGCTCCCCTTTTTTGTTTTCTTTTTTTACATTTTCCCATCCATTTAATGGGTTGTTTTAGTACTTGTTGCTCTTTTTGTTTTTGTATTCATCATTTTATATATGATAAAAATCAAGAAACTAAGACTTGCAAGAATATTTTGTACGTTTTTACACATCTGTAACACTGGTGCCGTTAAATGTTTTGTTATGTGTCTTTGTATTATCCTGTGTTTTTAGCACAATAAATGTTCTTAAACAACCTACCACTTTATTTTAATACATTTTGTATTTTATTATAATGTATATAATTTCAAAAACTAAATAAAAATTTGCTAAATGCCTCAAAACAAATAAAATAAACATAACCTTATGAAGTTTTTAGAGGAAATATTTATTGTTAGTTATCACCGCACATAACTATTCATAACATGAGAATAACATCTTCACGAAGTGATTTTGCCTACATTCCAAAATTAAAATGTGCTCTATGCAGGACATGCCACAGCCTCTCCCGACTACATCTTTGTTCACTTTGTGAAAGCGAGCTTGCATAACAAGCATACAAATCCAGACAAAACAATGCACAGTCATCATTTTTCAACATGGACTAACAGGAATTAACCATCAAACAGGATTGTCTGGTAAAAACTGAATGTCATAGACAATTGCTCCAGAAGGGTGTGAAATAATGTTTATAGCTCCCCTCATATAAATAATCCAAGAATTAGGATGGGGAAATTGTAGCAGTCAGTTGAATGCACAACATGCTTTTTTACTTCATATATTAAATATGAATAAGCCTCATAATTTGAATATTAAAAAAAAAAGCCTTATATTTAAAAAAAATGTTTTGATGAATCAAAAAAACAGTACACTGTCCAGGTAGACTTTGATAGGGTGTGCTAGAACAAACACACTCAGTAAATATGAGAAACAGCTGTTGGAAAATTGTACAGTATAGGCCAGACAGTTTTTTGCTCACTTAAATAATATTGTATGACTTTGTATCTGTGATCAAATAGATTTTCCATGTCACTAAGTTTTGATGGCTGGCTAGATACATGATAAAAGCCCTTTGTGGCATGCAAAGCCTCTTAATTGTTTTTTAATTTCTCTCCACTCAGCAACATTTCCCAGTTAAGAGACTCTGAGAGACTCACAGTTCTTCCAATGTGGATGAGATCTAATGACACTTTTATTTTGTTTGTTTTGTAAGCAGGCTAGAAAGATATATATTGGTAAAGAGTACGGCAGAGTAGAGCAAATGGCTGTATAAATCTTTACAATATAAAAATAAATGCAATAGCCCTTTTTGGACTTCAAAACCAAAATAGAGCAGATTCTCTGAAGTCTACATATCCTGTATATGCAGAGATACAGGAAATAAAATGCAAGCTTTATATACAACAATCTCCAGCATTTTTTTGTGGGTGTCTACTTGACCACATGGTCAGCAGGGCTTAGATGTTTAAGGGGGCCTTTTCTAGATGCTGGGCTCCTTAAAATCAGGCCTGCTATCCAGTCATCCATCACGTGTCCTTGGAAATCTGTGAGAAACACAAAAACACAAGACAGAAAATCAAAGAGATAAAAGAATCTGTTTGAAAAAAAATTGCAGTTTACATTGTTCTTTTATTTATGTTGAAGTCAAATTATAAATCATTGTTATAAGCTTTGCGTTGTGAACATTTTAATGTGTTTTTAACCCAAAACAGGTTGCAGGTTGCAGTTTTGGGAAAAACACACTATTTCTAGCTCACTAATCAATTGAGCACATTTCGGATATTGACATGTAAACTGTTTTGTACAAAAGGTCAGATTTTGTCTCTTTCGTTGAAACACACAGAACGCACTTTGGAAACTTTTAAGATCACGATGGGACAACATGCAGGTCTGGCACAAACTAGTGATGTCCATGCCAGCTCAAATGCATGTTGTCATTCAAGCAAACAGAGAACATCCAAGATACAAATCAATTCTAAAATTAAATTTTCAATTAAACTCCACTCAGATTGTTCACTCAGATGTTCACAATATAATTTGTCTGTGCTAGAAACTGTTTTCTTGTACCTTGGTGTTTAGAATTGGTCACACAGACAGTCATCTGTCTTTGCTTTGGTTCCATTAGTCTGTCAGATGAGCTATTGACTGCCTTTATTTTGTCTGTTGGACTGATGCCTGTTGGACAAAAAACACAAGTCAAATGACAAATAAGGATGTCTGAAAACGATATAAAGATAAATCTTTCAAAAACTGTATTTGTGCCCAACATGTGCTAGGTTCATTAATGGTAATTTGATTAATTTGGGAGGAAAAAGAATACTGTTTATATAATTTCTGAAAGAAAATTAATTTATTGACTATATAAATGTAAATATAAAATAAATATAAAATATATTTATTTAACATTTAATATGTAAATATTTTTATTTGGCAGAAAACAATATTATATTGTAACAATAAAAATATATTTTGTAACAATATTTTAAAATAAAACTGCCTCACTGACTATTTTATCCGTATAATAAAAGATTTACAATCTCCAAACAGTGCCACCTATACATTTTTGTATCTATGATAATTGTAATTATTTTTTCATTATTCATTTATTTTTATTAATTAAATTTTATTTATTTCTAAATAACAATAGATCCAGACAAAAAAAAATTACATTCACAGAATCTGAAGTTTTGCAGTAGTTAAACTGACATTTGTCTGTATATTAAATCTTATTAGACATGTATTTTATTTTAAATGAGGGGTTTAAATAATCTACTGAAATGCTGTTATTGAATTGAATTAGGTCTATTTCTGGCAATTCACAAAAAAGGAGGATGATTCATGTTATTGTTTGGTAAACAAGCTAGTCAATGACCAAATGTGTGTTGATAAAGCTAAAATAGGAACAGAATGTTCAGGCTGAAGGTTACTCATAAAAACACACAGTTTGGGAATCAGCAGTCGGCAGAACATGTGTACAGTGGATGCTTAACACAGCACAGAGCTAAAAATAGTGCTACACTTACTCCGGTAAAACTCGTTCCGAGCAAGTAGACAGCAGGGGGCATTTACAGTGGTCATGGTCAACTTTGTGTAAATATTACAAAACCAAAGTTTTGGGAAATGAGAAGTCCTTTAAAACCTGAGAAAACAGGGGGAAAAGAAAGGGGTGAATTCAAGTAAATTAGACATTTCTTTGGACAGGGAAAAAATATCATTATCAGAGTGACATAAACAGTGTTAGTGTTAAATTACTGGAAAAATAATTGGGCAAAGTCCTGCCTCTTATCATGCTTTTAAAAGAAATACATAACTTGTTGACTTGCTGATTGTAGACAGGTGAGTCACAGGTGTGTCAAAGATCAATAAAAGGACTTTTGACACAAGTCTTTTGCTTTGACAGTAAACAGAATGAATGCTAATGCTGGGTGGAAGTATTCAAACCCATGTGAAATCTGCTACCTTTTTGTGATTTGAAATAATCACAAACTGTATGAAGACCCCACATAAGACATCAGTCAATTAGAGCACTACACGCTTACTAGTAGCTGAAAGTATTACCAAATTAACCAAAATAGTTAAACCAACAACCAAGGGGCCTGAATAATGAAAGCAAAGTTTTTTAATACTGAACTCTGGAAGTAATCGAGTCATAAGTTTTATGTTAGATTTGTGTGCTTGATAAAAATTTCTCTAGGCTAAACAACATACGTTGTGGTTTGGCATGATCCCTGTTTGACTGACAAAAGTTTGTCATGCCGTTCATCTCTGGGAAGCACCGCAGCCTCTCTGCCAAAATACTGTTCCATTTCTAAAAATAAAACTACTATCTCCACACCATCAGAGTCAGAAAAAACACTTAATGCTCTCATAGCCAGTCTGTGCTAATTATGGAAATAAATCCCCACTTTTTAAGAACCAGAAGTTTATTTGCCTCGTATTGAAACAGCTTTTCATATTCTTTAATGCAGAATATGTAACACAATGCTTCTCTACAGATCTGCTGACTTCTGTATAGTTCTTTTAACTCAGATGCATACAGTATAAGCATATTTAACTAAATCTTCCCTAAGCACAAGATTTCAGGCCCGAGTCAAGATGAAATTGGTCTTGAAGAGAAAAGCCTTTGTGTAACGCACTGTTGGAGAGGATAATCCACACTGACATAACACACAACACTTCAGCAGATCGGCATTCAAAAAGAATGAAACAGTGGGAGACTAAAGGAACACTTGATCTCATTTAATCTTATTTGAAAGATTGTAAAAGGTTTGTACTTTTAAACGGATGTCTGGAATTCAGTACAGACTAAACACTGTGTGTGTGTGTGTGTGYGTGTGTGYGTGTGTGTGTGTGTGTGTGTGTGTGTGTGCATGTGTGTAAAATGCTCAKRAATCTGTCAAATTATTTTTCTTCAACTCTAGTTGTCAGCAGGTTATGAGGGTTAGATTTATGTGTATGAGGTAGTAAATATTATTTTAGTATGAAAAGTGTGTGTGTGTGTGTATGTATGTGTGTGAATGTAAGTATGAGAGAACGAAAGAGAGAGGAAGAGAGAGAGATGAAAGTAAGAGAGACTGAGTGGGCCTAAAAGTACCAGAAACAGCAAAAATGCTAATCATCAATGAGTCACTGGCCTGCAGATACTAAACATTGCCCTTCCTCCATTTGTGGTAACACAAAACACATCAACATATCACTTGTGTCCATTTCTAAATGTTGCTACAAATCAAGTTACAACAAACAACTCACTACACACAAAACAATGGTTACACATATCTTAGGAAAATGCAAGGAATTCTCCTAATTCCTAAGTTAGTAGCAGGTCAACACAGACATATCCAGGTCAGTAGGAAACCGGAAAATAAACCATCATCCTAATAAATAAGGCTGCATTAAAGATCATGCAATAGTATGTCTTGATATTAACTTTAAGTAGACCTTGCCTTTTTGTAGACTGCCTGTCATATGTAAGAATCCTTAAAGAAAAATAACAGCATAAATATTCCAGCCAAATACTGAAACTAAGTCTTGAGAATCATTCAGCAAGTCTAAACACACATACGTGAACTGTACTTTTATATCAAACCCCTCCCAGGCTGTAGGCTCTGTTGAGTTATTTACTAAGGAGCTGAAAGTCCCACCCATCTTCTTTCTTGACCATTTTAGAGTCACAAGAACAAAGAAAGGATTAAAAAAAGAAAGATGCCTTAGAAAGGGTGACCTACTAAATAGGTGCTGTTTTGTTTGCTGTTTGTTTGTTTGTTTGTTTGTTTGTTTTTTGCAAAGAAAAGAGAACAGCTTCAAACTTTTACACATGGATGCTATTGCTTTCGTACATGGAGTTTGTATATTTTCTTACAATAGAAGTAGCCTAGTTTCGTAATAATAATGAATAACTATATTATCCTGTTTATTACACGGATATTTGCCAAGTATAAGACGAATATTGATTTAAAGGTGATGTTTCATTATTATTTTATTACATAAAAAAATAAGAAACAGCTGTAGTAACTCAAGTAAGTGGTCCAATGTTATCTAATACCCGGATGAGCTGTGGTTGCTGGGAATTTTTGACCGTTGGATTGACCAATCAGAATCAGCGGTAAAGTGTTTTCTAAATAATCTGTCATTTGTGTTTGTTGCCTTTTAACGGTTTCAGATCTTTTAAGGATTTAAGCTGTGCTCACATTTAAGTAAGATGTTTGGGAAAGCCATGCAAACCATCAGTGTGCTATGACCTATATATGCCTGCATGGTAAAAATAACAGGAACACTTCAACGGAAGGAAAAGGACCCGAGTCACAGGCAAGCACTCTTGAAAAGGAGGAGCCTGCTGTGTGAAGCATGCTCAGTTACTCTTCTGTTGATAGTAATGCCCAGTATTTCAAAGGTCAATCTGTATAAAGGTGAATGAGAAGAGAGGGGAAACAGGGACATAATGGAGGATAAAGGGGCCCTATTTTGGACAATTCAAATTGAGTCATGTGATCAGGACGCTGAGAAGGGTTAATCTAACTGGTGTATTTGGTGACAAGATACATATAAGATACGTTTCTAAATTTTCTTTTCCATTTAGTTTTCAGAAAAAACTTTTCAGGAGAATGTGGCAAATGTTTATTAACATTTTAAGCATTTAATATGCCTACAATGTGCAGATGATATTGACAATAAAACCAAAATTTAATAAAACCACACTTCTACATAAGTACAAATAGTACAATACTATATGTATATATACATATTTACTCCATATTTTAACAAATACATTTTTGTATTCTGGTTATTGTTCATCTGTGTAAATGTATATATGTAGTAATATACAGAAAAGCTTCTTAAAAACATTATATTCTGTGATTAATAAATCAGAGTTACTGTAATTCTACTACAGGAAAGTACAGTTACAATAACACTACTGATTTCATATTTCCCCCCTCCAAAACATTCAACACATTTGCATACTGTACACAATTATTTATTAATTAAAACAATTATATTTATAATAATATCTCATCCACATTTTACATCCTAATGTTAATTAAACAATGTACTTACTGTAAAAAAAGGCTGCATGATAGCACTATTAAAACGCAATTAATGCACGCTGCATTAACTCACATTCCACCCACAATGCTGTGAAAACTGCAGCTGGGTGCCAAAAGTGTTGAGGTTAGTGAGTGTGTATCTATTTGTGGCTTGACCACCTTTGGCTGTGTACATTTGCAAAAGAACAATATGACATGGGCATATATATATTTATCACCTGCTATATACCCGCATGCTGTGTGTTTTCTCAATCCTCTGAACATGGGCAATATGTGCTGGCACACTGACTTAGCAGGCAGGACGACACTGGCCAGAGAAGCCAGGCGGGTCAGCTGACCTGTTTTGCAAGATCCGAAACCACAACAAGAAAAGCAATATCCTGCAATCTTCATATGGTGACAGTTCACAGTTGATGTTTAAAGGCTGATATCCTTATTTAACGCACAATATGAATATTAACATTTATACACAGCAAAACCGGAAATGCAGTCTAAACAATAAACTAAACAGTCTAACATGATAACATCAGATAATGCACAAATTAACTTTAATTACAAATGTAAAAACTATTAAAAAACACAATTACACTTCTAAAAATATTTTTATTACAACCAAAAATAATTTGACCGATGAAGTGTGACAACTTAGGAAAACTTAGGAACTTAGGAATTATAAGTTTCATAAAAAAGTATTTTTAATTCTTTAGAAAACATCTCTGCAATGGTGTTTTAAGGAACCTACAAATCATGCTGATTTAAAAAACTCAAACCATTTCAAACCATTTAATTTCAAACCATCTCAGACCATTTAATCGCCTTATAACCTCAGTGATAACAGTGATAACTGTGATAGGAGGGGCAGATTGATGGATATTGACCGTCTCCTGAGGCTCAGAGAGGACAGATCTTATCTCTGCAGATGATCACGCTGTGGTTGCGTGAGCAGCGCACAGACCAGCGCTCAGCCACGCCTCCCACTGCCTGTCCGACCATAAATAACTCACACACTGGGAACTACCAGAGTTTTCCCTGGAAAAATTCATGTTATCATTGTTTCTCAACCAGGAGGCCAGGACCTACCTCGATAAACTTCCAAGGGGTCCTCGATATCACAAGATGACTTAAATATATTTAAAATAAGACAAAACAAGCATTAAAATATTCTAAAACTTTTCATATTTTCTATTGGGTAGAAAATGTGAGTGGAGTAATAAATTGGGATCCACTGGTCTAGGTGACCCAAAGCAAAATAGTGATTTGTTATAAAACAAAAACAATATATGCAATATATATAATGTTGTATAGCTATGAGGGATTGATTAAACACATAAATAAAAGTCCTGTTAAGCACATAAATACAAAATACAGCCTGATTTTTTTGTCATGTGAAACAAATATCTGAACATATAACAGCACTATTAAATAAAAGAGATGTTTTTGAATAATTATCCAAGTAACACGTAACTAAACTTTACAGTGTCAGCAGCTCTTTGTGTCTGAAAACACAGAGTCATAGTGGTGTGTTTGTTACGGTAGTAAGAGCGTGAAGGTTGCAGTGTTATAAACAAAAACTCATGATGAACTTTCTTTCTTTCTTTAATCAAATACATAGTTATAAAAATAACGTAGGCTTAAAACCTAACAAAAGTCTGCTAGCTAAACTTTGAGTTACTGACATGTCAATAAATTATCTTTTGAAATGGGGCGGTATTCGGTTCTCTGTTCTGTTCAAGCTACAGGTCATAACTAAAATAGCGGGTTTGATGCGCCACCTGCTGGTGATATTTTATAATGAACCACTGTGATCACTGGGTTCTATTGACGGTACGATACTTTCAAAAATAGAACCATTCAGCTATGCAACAATACAATTACAACTTCATTAATGCCAAATAAAACAATTGCTATGTCAAATTATCCATGTTTGTAAATGCTTAATGAGTCCATAAACCTTTTAAGTTGCAAAGATACAGCAATAAAACTGGATAGTTAATATGATCACAACTGGTAAAACTGGTTCACTAAGGTCTTGGAGAACAGGTTAATTTGAAATTTTATTGGTCAAGATGGTAAAATTGACCTTATGAGGAATTTGGTAAGTTGCTCTAAATATTAACACAATATAAAAGAGCATTTACAGTACAGTACAGACTGTACAGAATAATATACAGAGTATACAAACCAACATAAGTCATGATGTTTTATATACTGTTTTATAACATTTTGTATATGATTTCTTGAAGCACATGCATTTACTGTACGAATGCTTCATCCCTAAATTTAATTTTGCCAGTTTTCTGTTTTCGACAGGCAAAGAAAGGCTTGCAAAATATGCAATATATTTAGGATTTCTAGAGAGATAAATATTAAAGGAGTCATTTGACTTGCTTTTGAAAAGAATAAATCATTGATTTCACTGACGGATTTTACACATATGACTTCAGATATTGTTTCATTTACTGTCTGTCCTCTATCGCAGGTATCTACTGTTACCAAACAACAAGCTTTATTCAAAAACAACACCATATGTCTCAGCAATTTCAGTCCATGGTGAATACAAGATTTACACAAAAATAAATTATAAGTCAGTCAGAAAGTGCTTTATATGTGCATGTTTCTGAGCATCTGGAAACCAGTGTGATGAAACAAATTGGACTAATCTACATATCCACAATGTCTTTAAGAATTGTTCCACTGTCAGTCTCATCATTGCAAGGACAAAAATGTACCAGCAGAGTTAATCCAGGTCACTGTATCGGCTGATGTTTTCCAGCTCATGTCTCAGGTCTTTAAAACTGGGCCGGTGCTCTGGCTGTGTGCTCCAGCAGGAGAGCATGATGTCATATATGAACTGTGGACAGCCGGGTGGGGCGGGCAATCTATAGTTATGCTGTGTGACCTGAACATATACCTCATTTGTTGCGAAACCTAGATAGGCAAATCAATACAGCTTAATATGTGCTAATACAAATAATATTATTTAAAATATATATAAATAAATATAATTCTATTTAAGTGATAAAAACATCGTAAAAACTGACCTGGATAAGGTACCCCACCATAGGTGAAAATCTCAAATAAAAGAATCCCATATGACCAGACGTCAGATTTGTTGGAGAAACGTCCGTGACTGATAGCTTCAGGTGCCGTCCACCTGTATGGTATTTTCTTCTCATTGGATATATAAAAAGGCTCCTAGACATGAATAAAAAAGATTAATATACAGATCTGATCACAATTGAATCTCATTACTGGCATGCTTTTATCCAAAGCTATACATTTTATCAGTATGTTATCATATGTTCCCTAGAAATCAAACCCATGACCTTTGAACTGCTAATGTTTGGCAAAGAAATATGAATCCATGTCACAGGACCATAATTCCATAATGCAAAAT
>JAZGTK010002654.1:0-30735 GCA_036877625.1 Ambastaia sidthimunki | reverse complement strand
ACTTCTTATCGATGATTGGCCAGTTTACATGTCAGTCAGTTCTACAAGCCTGAGTGGGCGGGTCTTGTCAGGGTTGAATGACAGCGTTAAGGAGATGAGAGCAGATTTGCGGTTCGGTTGTAATAGCAATATTTTATTTATTTATTTATTTTACATTTTAATGGGCATAAAAACGTACCAGACAAACTAATAGAAACATTCAGGGCTTTACTGAAAACAGCGCCGCCCCTGTTTATTTCCCTCCATGTGTTTGACTGACACAAAGCAAAACAATCTGTGAAGGTACTGATTTCTAATAATCATATCAATCACATATAATCATTGTGAATTTAAACTCTTATATTGTATTTTATCACTATTTATAACAATAAATGCCCAGAGTTGGTGTCTTTCTTCTTTACTGCCAGTCCCACTATAATCAAACAATCAATCAATTTGTTGAACAAATATATAACAAATAGGATCAAACAAATAAATGAAAAATAATAAATGAAAAACTGATGAGATCATCAAATGAAACCAGAAGGGAAACGCCAGCAGTTACGTAACGCAGTACGGGAAACTATGCGTCACAGTGACGTCACACGCGCAGATGGAGGCGGGGCCACACGGAGCTGTTTTCAACCCCGTAACTCTGACCGTCGCCATTTTATAAGCTCGACAAACGCCGAGAAACACCGACAAAAATCCCAAATAAATCAAGCCAAATTCCCGAGAACCACACACGCGAGATCTCCAGTTGTCGTCCGAAAGGAAAGGGAATCTTATCGTATGTCCGCTATCCAGAACCTCCAAACTTTTGGTATGATTTTTAATATTTTAATATATATTCATATGTGGGGGAAGGGCGAACAAACACGACAGATTGCGGTTAACATTATGCGAAATAATCCCGGTAAAATATTATAAGCGATGTATTTAATATCTGTGTGTTCATTAAAAACCTTGTTACGTTTTAAAATGGTCGTAATGTTGTTTTTGATCGACGTTGCGAAAGTGATGGTCGAAACTAGCGGTTAGGCCTCAGCCTTTATTCTCTGAATATTTTATCATTTGAACAAGTAAAAGTTGTATTTGCTATTCGTTTCTGGTTATATTTTTCATTATTCATATTTTCTGAATTAATGGAAGAAAAGTGTCTTCGTCGACAAATGTAATGGTTTTGATCGGCTGCTTGTTTTTCTGGACGCGAAACAAAATGGAGGCCGATGACGGATTATTTTTAGACGATCTGCGAGCGGCTCCTCAAATAACCTGCGAGTAACTACAGAGTATCAAATAATATATCTTGCGATAAGGCAAATAAAATGGCTTAAGACGTTGTCTAATCCGGTAAACAAGCAGCTAGTTTTGACATGAGCTCAGCCCTGTTGTTAATGGGGATGGTTTTCTTTGTCAGAACATGTTGCTGCAGTCCAACCTTCTTATGGCTAGAAATGACTTTAATGTAGCAGATCACACTTCAGATGAACCAGCTAAGTATAAAATGAGATGAAAAGTGCTAATGTTTGCTTTCTGTCTTTATAGACCCCTTTGCTGATGCAACTAAGGGTGATGATCGACTCCCAGCCGGGACTGAGGACTACATCCACATAAGAATTCAACAGCGGAACGGCCGGAAGACTCTGACCACGGTTCAGGGCATAGCCGATGACTATGATAAAAAGAAGCTAGTCAAGGCCTTCAAGAAGGTTAGTATGGAGTCTTGTTGTTGGGTAAGGGTTAAGTCCTGGTACATGACTTGGGTGTTGTTAACATCTGTATTTGCATCTTCAGAAATTCGCCTGCAATGGGACTGTGATCGAGCACCCTGAGTATGGTGAAGTGATTCAACTGCAGGGCGACCAGCGCAAGAACATTTGCCAGTTTCTCACTGATGTAAGTATGATTTCTCTTGTCTCGTCTCCTTTGCTTTTCATATCTGATGGTCTTTCGATGACCTATTTCTCCTTCATTTTACAGATTGAACTGGCAAAAGAGGAGCAGCTTAAAGTCCACGGGTTCTAGAAGCTGAACTGACCCCTCCCCTGACATTTAACCCAACCCACCTCTTTGTGCTGCTGGTTTTCCCCCAGCAGCCCCTCCCCTCCAAGGGATAGAAAAGCTGAAATGTTTACCTCTGATTTGAGACTTTTAGTATGCCACCCTTATCAAAATGACCAGTCTTGTTCATGCAAGGACAGACAGCAAAGCAAATTATGTGGGATAAATGATTTTTTTTCTTGTCCCCTTCTTTAGTCTTTTTTTAAGTTTATCTTGTGCTCCTCTTAAGCACAATTCCATGTTTCTTTTTGTTTTGTACAAGATGTCAACAAAACCTTCTCACGCCATGTTTTGCACAGTCTTTTAAGTTTGATGGGCAGGGTGGAGATGGGGCGGTTTAAAGAATGGTCTTCTGGATCATGTTTCAGTATCACCCAGAACTTGTGTTTTTGTTGTGATGTGGGTCAGCCTGCTTCAGGGTTACATTGGTGTGCAGTTTGTGCACAAGCGGCAGCCCCATCTTTCCTGTAATATGCATCTCTAACTGCCTTTTTTTCCAAAATGTGCATAGTTTTGATTTTTCTAAAGTTGTAATACCATGTTTTGTTTTTGGTCTGGAATAAAACTATCCCATACTTTGATGTGTTGCTGTTGTGAAAACATGCTTGTGAAGTTTGTGTGTCTGCTGTGGGTCAATGCCGTGAACTTCCTGCAGTCACTAGAAACAACTACAGCTGTCTGATAACATTTGTTCAAAGCTCGAAACACAAGTCTGCTGGAAGATACAGCTTCATTTATTTAGAGAACGGTGCCACTAAATTATCTTCTAGTCAAGGAGACTGAGGAACTAAATGTTAAGACATGTTTAACCTGTTTGTGGATGTTAATAAACTGCTTTGGCATATATGAACTCATTTTACAACTTGCCTGACATAAAAACAATTTTATTGGGAAAAATCACTTAGCAGTTACAAGCAGCTTTATAAATGAAGACACTTTTGAAATATATGATGACATGAGAAAAATGTTTCTCCTGATACCCTGAAATTAAAGTTTACCAGTTAAATAGTTAAATTACTCATTTCTCTTTATATTAACTGAGCACTGTATTCAACAACGTCCTGCTCAAAGTTGTGGCTGTTCTCTTTGTGATCGGTAGAGGGCGCAACGGTAGTAACTATATCATACTAATGACATTCAAATGGTTTAAACTCACCCCTGTGGCTGTAATTGCATAACACTTAAAATCCCAAACATATAACTCAAATGATGTAAATACAGATTCCACAAATGTGTTTATTTGTATTCATATGCGCAATTCAGAACACGTTCTTTAAAACGCTGCATAATGAAGCATGTTTTTGAATCTAGCAAAAATAAAATAATTACAGTCCTGTAAGGACCACATCAAATGCTAAAGTAGGATTTCTACAAACGACTGACTAATGACTCAGTCCTAAAGACCTCGTGATACTCTGACAGGGGTTTATATACTGAATGCCTTTTCTTGACAGATTTAAGTGAGGTACTTAGATTAATGAAACAGTTAAATGCATGTTCCAATAAGAGTAAAGCAGACCTAGTAACAAAAGAAACAGAATTAGATACAGATCAGGAAATAAAATGAGTTGAGTTCATTTGTTAGTTAGCAATACACACACACACACACATATATAAATGGAAGAAGTGACATATTGACCTTAAATATTGATCTGTTATTTAAGAGCAATTCAATGTCATCCAGTCAATTGTGTGTGATTATCCAAACCACTCTTCACAGTATAATTCTGTTCATGCAATGGAAATTATATCGTATTATTGAACACAACTGCACAATTTTAAAGATTTTACACATTTCATTTGTAAATCTAAGCATCCATCCATTCTCTAAACCTGCTTGTCCTCTTCCGGGGTCACGGGGACTGGAGTCTATCCCAGCATCTCGAGCCCCAGGCGGGATACACCCTAAACAGATGGTGAGTCTATCACAGGACTGACTCTCACACAGCTATGGCAATTTAATATCTCCAGAACATCTAACCTGCATGTCTGAGGACTGTGGAGAAAACTGGGGTACCTGCAGGACACCCCCCAAAACACGAAGAACATGCAAACTCTAAACTGAATTAAGAAACGTTTTGATGTGAGCCACTATGCAACTCGTGATTTTGAATCATGTTTTAATCCTGTACAGCTCTGACACACTACAGCAAAACACTGACAGTGGTAGAAACACACAAATGGTTTTACGCTGTAGATGTTTTGTTGAAAACGCTCAACCCCAGAGAGATTTTCCTGCAAATTGATGAACACTCTGAATGCAAAATTACAGTTATACAGAGAGCTGCTTGTGTGAATTGACAGGTTGTGTTCTTACTGTAATGACAGCCATCAACATGGTGCAATGAAACATCTCAGATTCATAGATCAGAGAGAAGCTGTTCTTTGATTCCTCTCCGTTATACATGAAGAGATGTGACAGGCTTTTTTATGTTTGTGTGTTGCTTAGTCTCTCAACATTAAACGGGTGTCACTGAAACAGAATGGGAAGAGTGTGGGAAACATCTTGAGCTAAATGTTTGTTGCTTTCATGCAATGCCATGTTTAGAAATCCTGAGTTTCGGGTTGGGAACATCCAGGCAGCTTCTGTATAATTTTGTCATTTGCTGGAGTTCCTCTCTGCTGGAGAGCTGGTGCTTGGCCCAGATGTCTGATCCATTTTGAGTTTCTTCGAATCAGCGGGAGAAAGCCTCTTAATGCCATGGCAACCAAACATTGTTGATCTTGAGTCGGTTTCAAGATGCAAAGGGGCTTTTTCACCATGTAGAATCTTTTCTTCCAGCTGTATTTTGTGGCTACGCTGTGCTGAGGAGTTTTAGAGCTCTGATGATAAAAGTTTGCTCACAAATCTGTGTGACCTTTCAGACTTTTAGGGATAAGCGTTTTACCTCTGAAGCGGTGTTTTGAATGAGTAGATCTGTATTAAATGATTAGGTTTGCAGATGATTTTATTCACATTTACAACCTAAATATTCTTTTTTATTTCAAAAATGTTTTCATTATGGCTTCATAAAGCTAAAAACCTTTTTCTATCATTGCAATGAACTAATACTGCAGCTTGTATCTTTGGCATAATTTTAATTGTACAATTTTCAATTTTTTTACAGTATGTAAACGTGTTGGATCACCGATGTAACAAAAATAAAACAGTGAAATATAGATTATGAATAACCTCTATAAAGAACACATCTTCTTTGATGTCTATGTAAATGAGCAATATATTATACTACTGTATATAGGTTTGGATGAAGTCCTGTATATAGTGTAATTAATTCCCCTGGGAAGCTATTAGGTTTCATTCCTCCAGCTCTCATGCAAATAAAAACATTTTAAAACAGAAAGAAACTTGTGTCTTTAACAAGACAACCCTGATTTAGACCAAGTGCATTTCAGAATCACAGAATTACATCAAAATGTATCTTGCAGTATGTTGAATACTAAAAAACCCATTTGAAACATTTTTGCCTGTGTGAAGCTCTTTCCTGTGGGGGAAAATGAATTCATAATATATATTGTGCTCCATGCAATAATGAAACATATTACTGCACTGTTTTCCATGCTGTGTGTGTACGTGTTCAAAACGGAGAGACAAAGCCATACAAAATGACATGTTATTTTCTCCCAAAGCAACAGAGCCAAGATGCTTGTTTTCTGACAGTATTATTTGTCACAAACACACCCCCCACCACCACCCTGAGGGTGAGAGAAATAACGCAAACATTTTGTAAAATGTTTTTTCACATGTCCATCCATTGCAGCCATATAAAAACTTAAACAGCACAAAACAGCTACTTGCCTTTATAATAATAATATCACAGCATGGCAGTGGCTGTAAGTTTTAACCTTCTCAGCACCAAAGATTTTATAATAGCATTTTTTTGGACATAAGTGTCAACCAATCAAAAACAACACCTTGAAAGAGCCAATTACATCACAGTGAGTTTGAGTTCACATGAATGTAGAGGCATGATGGGCAAAGACCTCTAATATTGATGCTGTCTGGTCAGATTGTATATTAAAGTGGATTTGAGTAAGCAAAACTCAACATAGTGGCAAGTATGAAGTGGGGAGAATAAATAAATAAACCCATGTATCCAAACACCCGACCAGCTAACAGGGATTGTTCTCAGAACATTGGCTAATGTTCTTTTAAGGTACTCTTAAAGTTATCAAAAAGTTAATACCAGGCATTAACATTAACACAATGCCTAAATGGATGCGAGTTTAAAAAGTTCCTAGAACTTTTAGAAATGATATGTTTAACGTTTTTGTTACTTAATGAAAATGTTAGAGAAATGTTTCCACATCCCAAAATTGTTAGCTAGGCAGTTTAAGATATTATTCTGTTATTTCAGCATAGAACTTACACAGCCATGAGTTGCAATAGACAGCACACTGTTTAAATAAGAGAAGTGCTCGGGGCTCAGAGACTGTGTTTGACTCTGTATCTATAGCCTGTCTGCAGTAAATCACTGTAGCTGAATAAATAAAGTTTTAGGGCTTTATAACAATAAACTGGCACAGCTGATCACAGGTAGATCCTCATACTGTTCATTTTTGCTCTCACTATTGCATTTAACTGCAATATTACTTTATCACACTTTGGTTTAAAAGGACATTTCAGACACTTTCTCATAAGTTCTCACTGAATAAAACTTAAATTCGTTTCCTGAACGTTTTCATAAGGCAAATATGTGCATTTCCTGCAAATTGCTGACGGGTAAATTCACCATCATTCTTCTTCTTCTTTTGTTTCTTGGTCGGCAAACCAGCTAACTAACCTGCTCGAGTCACCTGTGTAAGTAAACGTCGTTACCATGACGACCGAGTCACGCACACCCACCTGCGCTTCCGGTGAGAGGGTCGCAGCAGAAATAAACACACACTAACTAACCCACCATAAACTTAACTGCTGTCACAAACAGGTAAGTTGTCATATGTTTTTTAAATGTTACAGGTTCATTTAATGCATAGCTTGTTTCTTGTTAACTTTATATGTTTTTTGTATGTTTGTTAATTAGTTAATCAGTTAATTAGTTAATCAGGCCATTCAAGTTAAACGTGCATATTAAACTGTTTTGAGCAGTTACTTATATTGCAAAATCATATAATAGTAAATCATGTTTATCGTTATTGCATTAACTTTGGCTACATGAAATCCACATTGTAATTAAGGATAAAATATTTTATTTTAAACTGTGATTCAGTATGTTCAAATGTAAAGTTACAACAACCTTATTTTTTTACAATTCTTTACCAAGATTTAGAGTTACAGTATCTGTTAAGAAATGTACAGTATTCAGACTGTAAATTAGTCTCATAATTCAGTGAGGGAACATGCTGACCTCTCTCCAAAACAAGCACCATTTTCTAATGCAATAATGCATTTGTCCAGCTACATCCACACTTGCTTAATGACCGTCTTTGCAGATCAATATTTAATTAGAAGATGTTTTTGCCCATGAAGCAGTTTAAGGTGGTCACCAGTATTCAAAGTGTCTCCTTAAAATTCTGCATTTAATTTCAATTCATGCATTAACTCTGTTTAGTTGCTAATAATGAAGCTTCGATCCACAGAAAGATCTAGCAATAATTTTCAGCTGATCAGAATTAATGTGCAACGCTGTTTACCTGCTTTACATAATGATGTTAATCTGAGTCAGTTACCCAGTTAACAGGGAACGTTCTCAGAACGTTGGCTAATGTTCTCTAAAAGTTCTTTTAAAGGTATTAACAATATCCTTGCAGTAACGTTAATGGAACTTTTTTTAATGTTATATATCAAACACAACAAAAACGTTATTCGTAAGTTGTTGGTGGAATGTTTTACAAACATTACAGAATAAAAGATATTTGAATAACAGTGGATGTTAACATCTAAAAACTAGACATTTTGAGCATTTAAAGAACATTCATTTTTTTGCTAACCTAGTGGCAACGTTAGGGAAACATTCCTACAACCTAAAATTGTTAGCTGGGTATTTAATGTGATAATATAGGACAGTGCTTGATTTAATTTATTGGGGATTGACTGAAATGTGAGTTAGCTGGTCTCACATACCAGAATAAAGTCACTTATCTTCCATCTTCGGTGATGTTCCTCTTTGTCTTAAGAAGCTCTTTTATCTTACGATGATTATTATGATATCAAACATGAGATAACAGAATGTGTTACTTCAGCAATGGTTATAGATATAAATAAACCAGATCTCATCACAGCACAGGAGCCTCAGACAAACCTTTTACTATTTTATATTTCTGTGATAGTGCCAGAGTTTGTGCATGCTAAAAAAAAACGTTTCTACTGACGTTCTATAATAACTTTGAAGAAACATTTTTGTCCCCCTAAACGCTCGACATGTTCCAGCCTGAAGACAAGACTTCAGCTAAATCTGTGAAGTGGGTGTCTCTCTCTCTCTTTCTCTCGCTTTTTGACAGCTTGCTAATGTTAAATAATAGATGTGTGAGACTCATAGTACATTTGAATCAATTATTCAGCTGCCCTGATTCGGCCCTCGTCTCTCGCTTTTCACAGCCCCTCCCACTTCTTCCATTATGTCGTGCTTTTTTCTGGCGGTTACGCAATAGAGACGTAGGCTCGGCCTCACAGAAATCATTCAAACATAAGCTCTCTTATCCAGCTCTGCAGGGTGCTGTCATTTTTTTTCCGTACGGCCTCCCATTGAGCGTTTCTCCCTCCTGCACTTATCTGAAACCCCACACGCGTCTACGTGAAGCCCCCGACAGACTTCACAAACTTCTCTCATTTCTTTTTTACTTTCCTTGTGTTTTTTCTCTTCTTTCTTTTCTCCGTGTTTTGTGGGACGCGAGTTTCATTTGTTTTCCATCACGGTGAGAACGTGCGGCTGTCATTCACTCAAGAACTCTCTCATGTTTGTCGCTGTTTGACACAATGGTCGGGAAAGACGGGCATATTTGCATTGGATTGTGTTCAGTGTGCTGGTGTAAAGGAACGACTTTAGCTTAAAGTTCTTTTGAAATATTGCATTGTTTGTAAGCAAACAATGTGGGTGTTTTTTATTTTTTTAAGTGTTTTTCACACAGGGTGGCTTTCTCTTCAGCTTTCCTGTGGTCTTAACTGCAAGAGTATGTGCCGAACATTTCAATGTCAAGGTTTGATTCCCAAGCAATGCGTGTGCTGATAAAATGTACGGTTTGAATGACCAAAAAAAATGGTTAAAAACGTTTTGACTACACAGAACAATGTTTTTGTTACTTAATGGAAATGTTATGGAAACGTTCTTACAACCTAAAATTGTCGACAGGTACACGTACAAACACACAGATTGAACCGTATAAAAACAGATGATGGTTTATGAACGAGGCTGTATCTTTGAATAAATGATATGTGTAGGTCATAACAGCATGTTTTCAGGCCATTACTGCTGTTACTAACACGGTTCAGTAAAGAGACGTCAGTGTTTGTGTCCCGTTTCTCCAGCAGGGCAGCATGACACAGAGAGCGACGTGTGATTGGCAGTTTCAGCAACCATGATATCAGCTTAGCCAGTCCGTGTCATCCAAATCCTGAGCCAGTTTATCTGCATGGAGAGAGAGAGAGAGAGAGAGAGAGAGAGAGAGATGGATAAATGTGGATTTCAGCCATTTGGAAGATCAAAGAAATCTCTAAGTACAAGTCAATGTAAATCACTTTCTTTCTTTATGAGCTTCTGGAAATTCATCTGCCCATTTGTCCTTCAGGCGTAAAAACGGTTGTATATTTTAGTGGTGTTGCACTGGAGAGAGATGAAGAGAGAGAGACTGAGAGAGAAAGAGAGAGAGAGAGAGACTAGGAGAGAGACTCGAGAGAGTTTCTTCCCACATTAGACTTGAAATAAGCTTATCTTGAGGGATTAAATCAACCCTCGGGCAGATATTAGTGATCACAGTTTTAACACATTTACAATGTTCAGGAATAATTGTTTGTTATGATAATGATGATTTGGTTTTCAGTGTTAAATTCTTGTTTTCTTTGAAACTCGTAGCCTCATCATTTTCATAAATGTTGAATGTCTCTCATATGAAGAGCAGCTGTTAATGAAGATCGTATATTGTCAGTATAGGAGAGTCATGAGGACTTTTATTATGTCTGTGGTCTTTAACTCGTCAATCCTTCAGTGCTGAAGATGTCATTAGAGGCTTGACTGTGTGTGTTTTAAAAGAATGAATCGGATGTAATAGCCGTCGGCAGCACTGAGCAAAAGGCCAGAATACGTCTTCATAGTTTCTTATGATTCCCTGCAGGTTCACTAATGGTTCTGCGTTTAGGAACCCGCAAATGTGAACTTCTGCAGTTATGCAATGAATTTATAGTGTTTGCATCCACGATTATCTATAATAACTTTGAATTGCTCTACAGGGTTATGAAGTCTGTCTTATCTTCTGCTCTGAAGCCAGTCTAAAGAATGTGTTGAGTCTTTTATTGACTCAGTGGTTTAGACAGATCAGTTGTTAAAACACTTACATTGAAAGATGAACCTGACTCATAGGTCTGAGAAGATTTAAAGATCTGATGGGCTTCTTTGCTGTTGATCTGTGCGTAACTGCCTAGCAACACCCTAGCAACCACCTAGAATGCTCTGCCATTATGATGGGGAGTTTTAAAACGGGAAACAAAAGTGACTGACGTTTTCTTGTTTTTTAGACTTATTTTAGTTATTAGAAAATACCAATAAAGGGTCAGAATATTACTGCATTTATGCAAATTACAATAAAAACCACTGTAGTTCCCGCCCTTTTTCAGTGTTTCAAATGATGCTGGATTTTTTTTCATATACATTTAGGCGTTTAGCAGATGCTTTTATCCTAAATTGTTTTTCTGTTGTTCACATTTTTCTCTAAATTTCAAACTCTATTATTGCTGCAACTGACAGAAACTGAACAACAGCACCGTCAACAACGACAAAACGCTCTGAAACAATAGCAGCACGGCTCTGACTTTTATAATGCCCACGTTTTCAACTACAAAAGCAATTTTCCGCAGAACTGTATGTATGAGCCGAGCTTTCATCACAGCCAGAAACATACAGCAGTTCACTCATCATCTTTAACCTGTAGTTTCAGACTGGGGCAGAAGTATTGTTTTAATATTTTGAGAACATGCCACCAGTCCACCAGGTGGTACTTAGTTTTTGGCACGTTGCTAGGGTGTTATGGGTGGTTGCTAGGTGATTGTTTACTGACCCTACTACTTAGTAAATGCTTAAAAATAATAGCACACCATTATTGAATAAGATGCATTATGTGAGTTAACATTCAGCAGGTTAAGTTTAACATTAGGATAAAGGGTTCTTTAAAGCAACAGTATTTTGAGAGTTACCTTAGCAGGCATCACTGCTAATGAATGCAAATCTTGCACAGTTTAAATGTAATCTCAGAAGCTCACAGTTGTGTGTTCACACTAGCAGTGCTCAGCGATTGTGTGACTCAATGGCTCTTTTATGCTGATATCTCTCTTGTTATTTTCAGATTCAATGATTAACCCTTTAGTGTGAAAACAGCACTGAATGGAAATGAAAGCTGATATATATCACAGATTTTTTTAGTAAAAACATAGTCAAAACGTTTCCCTAATGTTTTCAATGCTATTTTGAGTGTTAATGTTAAATAAACGCCCAGTTTTTTAGATTTTGAATTAATGCTCAAAAACATTATTTAAACATTTTTTAAATTCTGTAATGCTTTTTAAACATTCCACTAACAATTTAAGCATAACGTTTTTGACATGATATATATAACATTAAAAATTAATTCTACTAGCATTACTGCAAGAACTTTGAGCATTGATAACGTTGAAAGAACTTTAGAGAATGTTCGCCAATGTTCAGAGTATGTTTCCTGTAAGCCGGGTTGAGCAAACCAGGTCAATAACATGCTCAGCTCTCTCTGTTTACCCAGAAGCCTCTAGGCTGTTGCAGGCCTGCATATTCCACAGCTTTGTGGCTCAGCAATCTCTCTCTCCACAGAGTCCTTTGTGGTTTTTGCCTCCATCACCCCCCACCCATCCCCTCACTGCTATTTTTCTCTGCTTTTCACTGATTGCCCCCAACCAATTTCACATAACATAGTTTTTCCCCCTTTCTTACACCCAAGCATTTCTGAATTCCCAGATGCACTCGTACTCGTGCCTCTCTTTGGATGCTAACAACTAAGTTTATTTCATCTTTGTCATGGCCGTTCCTTTTGTCAGCTTTTTGTTGTCATCTGTCTTTTTTCGTTATCCCTGGAGGGCAGAGAAACCCAACTGCCAGTCTGCAGTGTGTGTGTGTGTGTTTGTGTACACCTTCACTCAGCCATTGTCAGTGACAGCTTTTATGTGAGAGCCACATTTATCCCATAATGCTGTGTTCTTCTCTGTGAAGAGCACTCTTACATTCAACCTCATCAGAGCTCAGATACACTCGGCTCGGCTATATTTAAATGCTTTATACATGCGGTTGAGAAAAAATGTAGCTGGGAGAACAATCGGAAAACATAATGGAAAAGGTCAGACTGGAAAGACGAAGCAAACTTTAAAAGCTACTTGTTTAAAGGTATTTAAAGTAAGTACATTAATTACTGAATTGTGTAGATTTTTTATTAGGGGAGCGCGCTTGTAATCGTGTTAATGTCATAATGTGTTATTATTTTCACTGCCAACCAATGAATTTGACTTAATTATAATAGCTATAGCTAAGTGTTCAGCATAACCCTACCAGCAAAGGTAGGCGCTAGCAATAGCAAGCTAGCTTGAAAGCATAAGATCCCGCCTTTCCTTCAGAGCGATTTCCAAAGCCACGCCTCCTCCAACACTTGAATGCATATATCGTTTGACAGGCAAGTAGGGCGTCCTATCATTGCATTCGGACAGAATACAATGATTGGACGATCATTTGTGGTCCTGCGCCTTCCACTGAGGAAATATTTATATATAAATATATTTAGCCCACGTTACCATTGCTATCAGGACGTTAAGACACTTTTAACCAGCATTACAGAACGTGTTTCTGGAAAAAAATCTCCTACCCTGCCTTTAATTTAATTCAAATGTTGGGTTCACTGTTAAACAAGCCATTTTTGTCTGTCTGGAGCGTACCAAACAATGGCTGTTACATAAAGCACAGAACTTCATTTTGGGGTCACATTGCTTTATTGTCCCAATATGTTAAAAGAACAATGCTTTCTTTTATATAACATATATAATTGACTTCTCTGTCTTTTCTCTTAACACAGTGATCTCTGTTTCCTTGTGGAGAAACGAGGGCTGTGAGGCATATTGTAGCAGAACTGGAGGTCTTTAAATGGGGAAAAACTGTAAGAAGAAATTGTCTGACTCATCCGGTCTTACCCACAATCCATCTAAACTGTCACCATCTACTTGATGGAGGGACAAACAAGGTCTGTTTTGTGCTATCCAGATTTTTGTTGTAAATTTTGTGTCTTTGATGCCTAAAATGTCTTCCTAAAACTTGAATTATTTTTTACTCATTTGCAAATCACTTTGGCAGAAAGCAGCTGCTTCTAAATGAATAAATGTTAATGAAGTGTTTCAGAGTTGTTAAAACTCAGAGTTTCCACTTTTAGTTTATTTGTAGGAAATGATACTTACATTAAAATAATGAAACATTATGTGCCAGAGACTTTGTATCGTGCGATAGTTTTTTGTTCGTTTAAATGATGTGTTTTTTTGTAGAAACTCCACACATCTTTTTTCAGAGCAGATTTTTTTTTCTCTGTCAAATTTAATGTCATAAGAAAATGTATTTTTGAGTTAACGCTGCACAGATAAGATTAATATGCAGAAAATGTGTGAATTCAGTCCTGTGGTGTTTATCATAGCTGTTAATGCTCTTCTAAGTATGTCAAGACCTCAAAGGCTAGTAGATGTTTCCTGGTGACCTTCTTGGCAACATCTGGTTTAGTTTTATGAGAGTCTTTGGTTCTGCAGATGTTTTTGGCTCTGCAGACTTTGAGTAGGTATTAAGGTGAAGATCTTGCAGTGTGTAGGCAGCAAAAAGCCTCATCATTCCTCTAAGAGATCCAACCAACAGGTACTATATTACCCAGCTGTCGGATCACACTGAAATGGACGATCTATAACAGAGGCTGTATGCCAGTATAATGATAAACAGGGTACTTGCTCAATGCTTGGACCCCGGGAGGGAATATACATTTGTTATTTTGCCTGACTGATGTTTTAGCTGTATTTTCTGCAAAGTGTTTGTGGTATAAATCAAACACCGGCTGGTCACCATGGACTGCGTAAAACAGTGAAGAGGACAGGCAGAAAGAGACATCTCTATGAACTGAGCAGACTGCTTTCAGTAAATGTCTGTAAATTATGGAGTAAATTAGTGGATGGTAATGGCAGGGATGCAATAAATCAACAGCCTGTCTCTCCTGGAAAAATAATGACAGGCAGAAATAAACAAATGAAACTCACTTAAAGACCTTTATTAGAATGAATAAATAGACCATATTGATCCCTGAAGGGCAAAATTCATCTCCGCTGTGTGTTTCCAGTTATCATCCTCTATTCCTTTCGTCTCCAATCAAACGTTTTCTCCCTTGATGCTATTTGAACAAGACTTGATAGATCAAGACTTCACAGTGTGTTGATAAAGTGTCACACACACATCTTGTGTTCAGGGCTAATGATCTTTTGCACTGAACACATCATTCAGTAATTATAAAAGAACAAGCTCACAACCGGACAAAGATAACAGACAGCACACAACCACATTAAAGCTTGAATCACTCTCATTAGTGTGACGCTACATAGACAGATTACATAGACAGACGTACTGACGTTTCTCTCGTAGATTTCTTGCAGTGTTGAGCTGTCTATCATAATTACAACTGTATGTGGACCCCCACCCTTTAACATATTTGTTTAATAGATATTCTGAGTCATTTGTGGTGACAATGTCAATGTTTTTTATATATTAGATGAGTGTAATACTTAATTTTTACTGTGTTTAACTCTATACCACAGAAACACTCTGCAGAGTGGAGATTGTAGCTGTTTTTAATTATGATTTTTGTGTGGTTGATGGTAAATGGACATAACAGTCCAACAGAGATACAGTGAACTCAAGTCATAATATTGAATAGACTTTAGGATGGACTCGTTTGACCTACACCAGAAAGTAATTACCCAGAACACCATAGCAACCACCCAGAACATGTTAGCAACCACTCAGAACAACCACATACACTAGGGATGCGCAAACAACTGCTGAGAACAGCTTAGCAACTGCATAGCAACACCTTGGCAACCTGACAGCTCTTGCATGTCTTGAAATCTTCACATTATTACTCAGCTATATCCTTAACAGAACTTTTTACATGAATGCTTGTCAAAATGAGGAGATGAAACATCTAAAATAAACTCCCATGTCAATGTTTCATTGTAATATTGTGTTGTTCTGTGAGCCTGTTGACATAAATTGATTATGAAAGCAGTTTTCTGAATTGTGATGACAATAGCCTTAAAAAGGGCAGCTGGTAATTGGAGAAATGGATTAATCATGGAAAGCACAAGGGATGTTTTCCGAGCGTTTGGAGATGGCTTCTCCTTGGCAACACTGGGCTATGTTTAGGCAGCTTGTGCCAGCGTTTGTCGTGACGGTTGACGGTTGATTGATTTGGGTCTCACTGGCAGGAAGCAAGACAACATTTTTATCTAGAAAATCGTTTGCGCTATGATGGATCATTAGGTGCTTGTTTTGATCTCTAGACGATGTGGCAAATGAAATTTTTACATCAACAAAATTAGCATATCAGACCTCATCACACACCGAATGGCTGAAGTTTTCTCTTGATTTTCATTCGCTGTCGGGTATATGCGGGTCAGAAATGTATTTTCTGAACGGAATGTATTAATGAGATAATTGTGTAGCCGCATGAAATATCCGCAATAAATGAAGCCAGAGAAAGTAAGTGGAGTTGCAAATGTAAAAGCTGGACAGAATTTTGCACCTTTCAAGTGCAGGGAAGGAGGTTTTTAAAGCCTCAAATATCAAAAGTGGCAGGAATGATGGTTTTCACCATAGCAACAGAAGCAGAGAGCTTTCATTATGCCCCAGACAGCCATGGGAGTTACTTAAATAAGAGAAAATGTGCATTTGTCTCTCAGTAATCATGGAGAAAACCGAGCACATCAAAACTCTGGCTGTGGGTTTCAAGTAGAGGTGATTAGAATAACCTTTAACAGCCTCTTACACTGAAACTCTTGATATAATGAGCTTTATTATTACAATATCCTGGCACTCATAGGACTGTATTCTACCCTCTCTGATTCTCCTCTTCCAAAATTCCTGTCTTTCTAAAATTCCCGTCTTTGTAAGCAAAGCAGAAATCGTTCTTATAACATCAGCTAACAACCTATAAAAGTTCTCTCACAGTTATCAAACCATTCTTGCAGTAACGTTTGTAGAATACTTTTTATCGATATATATTATATATATTGAAAACGTTATTCTTAAATTGTTAGTAGAATGTTTTAAAAACATTGCAGAATTTAAAAATAAGCTTGGATAATGTTCTTGTAACCAAGCAAAAATGTTAATGCAACGTCTAAAAATGGACATTGAAACTGAACATTTCAACTATATTGTTTTTCTCCAAAAGAGTGACATCTTATGATCCTTTACATCCTTTTTACAGTGAAGCGGAGTGAAAGCGGTTTATATCTTCAGTTTAAATGTGATGTAGGGAATATTAAACTGTGCCGTGGTTCATTTGCACCTTATAGATCAAAGATACTCCTAATAAAAATATTGCATGATTATACAGATTAATACAGAATATAATATCATACAGATAAGCACACATATTTATTCTGATAACTCTTTTTTTCTCTAGGTGTATGTGGCACATATGAGAAATGTTTTATATCGCTGAAAGATCATCCAACAACCGCCCAGTAACAGCAGGGCAGGACATGCCGACCGGAACATGAGCCCCAAGTCACACAAAGCAATTCTTCAGATGTAGATCCAAGCAAACCTGAACGACCATCGACAGATGCACCAAAAATACTCAAATTATAACCAGCGCTGAAGCGACTAACCCGCCGGAGCCCCGCCCACCCGTTCGCTCCCGCAACCGGAGGCTTCAGTTCACGGAGGTTCCGGCGCTGTCAGCCTCGATCGCTTAACGTTTGCCGGACTTGGATGCTTAACGGGGCCGGTAAAGGATTGACAGCATTTGCTTGGATTGTGATCATCTCGTCAGGTAAAGAAGTCGCTGTTTAAATGCTGCACTAGTACAGAGATGACACAGAGATGACAGTGACCACCCGTCACAGATGCATTAACCTAAACGCGCACGAAGCGTTGCGTTGAGTTCAATATAGGGGTTGTTTAACTGTGCATGGCTTTATTTCGCTTTATTGGCTTTTTTTATTTCCTGTTTCGCTGTCGGTGCTTGTATTTTATAACGGAGCGCTATTGCATGTCATGCCTGACACGGGAACCTCGTTTAGGGCTCGTTGGAGTCGCACCGGATAGATGAGAAACACGAAATGTTACATAATGTCATCTCTCCATTTACTACGTGCATGACAATGTAAAGCGATTTGTTGATTTTGTGCATTTTTAAAATCTTAAAAAGACCCTAAACTTTGTGAAATAAGCTCGTGTTAGTTTAGCCCAGATGCGCGCCGGACACACGACTCGTGTCGAGTTAATTCAGTTTCAATGACTGTTAAAAAGCGGATTATAAGTTTAGGAAACTGTAGTTAACTCCATAATATCCCAAAATAATGCCTTCAGTTATATGAAGTATTGGTAAGGAATTTGAAATGGGATTTGGATGCCACACCTCAGATCCAGGCACACAGATGTTGGGGGGGTCTGTGCGGGTCCACCGACTGAATGGACCCTCATTTGGAGTTTAGATATTAGTGAGCGTCCAGACCTTGATTTGTATCATGGCCGTAGTCTGTGATTTATTATCAGCTATCTTTAAGCTTTAAGCTATCTGTTATCTTAAGTACAAGTCAGGTTCACATACTTGATGTTGGCTTTTGTGGCACTCTGACACAAACGCTTAATGGTACCCACTTCTCAAAAGCTTCAATCCCAGATACCCAGGTTGTTTTCAGGTTTGTTTTGCTATGTGTTAAAGGCAGAGGATTTGACATGGATGCCCTGGAAATTCAGTCCACACTTGAGACTCTATACAGTCTGAATATTGTTCTTCATGTAACAGTGTAACCGATGTGATAAGATTTGTGATTTCCATCACTGTCAGACTGAGAAATGTGAAGTATTTCTGTGTAATTGGATGAAAAATATGTTCTTAGAAACATGATATTTATGTACAATATTTTTCCACAATATCTTTACGTATGCAAATCTCTCCAATCTGACAGCCAACAATTAAACTGCAATTATCGGTTCATCATAGATATTCATCCCCAACAGATTCTTCCTCAAACCCTTAATGAATGGCTTATGTTTTGAGTGAATGCACAGACACCGACAGACACTATATTAGCCCATTTTTAACCTTTAGAATTCACCTTTACTTGCCCTGTTACAGCTCACATCTGGTGTGATGAAAATGTGGCATCGCCCCCTCAGCTTTCATCAAGACACCTGCTGCTCTCTACAGCTGTAGCCTGACACGATCTGTGGTCACGGGTGTCAGGAGAAACACTGGCTGGCCCTGCAAAAATGCCACTTATTTGTTTATGCACGTATGAGATTCAGATTGTGGATTATAGCAGAATCATTCAACAGAGACCAGAAGTTGCTTTAGAGGCGGAGAAAAGCTTTTGTTATAGATTTCGATAAACCATCATGAAAACAAACAATTTGTTTCTTTTGAGTAACATGCACTGATGAATTTCAGACAACGACGCTGGGCATTTTTATTAAGAAGATGAGTACAGACAGATTTATCTTTTGCCATATGTTGACAATATAACACATTCTTCTAGTGGACAGTGTAGAACATGGTACACAAGTTTCATTATAGAGTCATTACATGGAAGATATATGATATATAATGTTAAAAAAACATTCTACTTATGTTACTGGATTTTTTTTTTTGACAACTTTGAGAGAATTTTTAGAGAACGTTAGCCAGTGTTGTGAGAATGTTTCCTGTTAGCTGGGTTGGTGATTAGCTACATCATGACACTTTTGTGCTTTAGATGTTGTGTGGGTGTAACAGGTGCAATTTTAGACCATTACTGCAGAATTCACCACTAATAACTTTAGATTGTAAGAACATTTTTCTAACTTTTCCATTAAGTAACAAAAACATTATAGAAATGTTATTTTGAAAGTTCTGGTTTGTTGTGTGTTGTGAGTTTAAGGGAACATTTAGAGAATGTTAGTCAACATTCCCTGTTAGCAGGGTTGGTCATCTTTSCACATTCATTAGGAAACATGAATGTGTGTTTGTGGTTTTTGTGTGATATAAGACAGCACATGGACGACACGATTAACCAAAAAGTTGCTAATTGCTGCTTTTTCACAATGTTTACAATGTTTATTCCTGCCAAGTACTGGCAACGTAATTTTATTATATTTGGTTTTGTGTCGGCTACAGATGCGTAGGTGCTGGAAATCAGGTTGTCCTGGCACAAATGAAGTCTTGGGCTGGATTCAAAAATGCTGTACAAAGTCTGTTCTCTAGCCTGTAAATGAATTGGCAGGAAAACACTGGGATTCCAGCTATGGCACTTCTGGGGGCGATGCAAGTTTTTCCTGGGTTTACATAATTTCCTAATCCTATTCGCGTCTTTTCATCATCATTTCCTGTCCTGTTTCTGGTTTACTATTATTAAAGACTGTGTCAATGAGCCAAAAAGGCATTACACTAGCTACAGTAGCTGCAGTATTTAGAACACTACAGTGAGTGTGCATCTGTTTAATGTGAATGTTGATGTTTTGCCCCAGTTTTCCTGTAGAGTCTGTTTTGTTTATATTGTAAACAACTGGTTGTTACTGTCCGCCACTATTTAGGTATACTAACTAGTTTAAACTAGTTATCTGCAAGCACATGTAGAAGAGCATCAGTTTGACCCGCAGCCTTCACTCAGTCGTTTGTTTATAGTAGCATACTTCTTTACCATAGTATTTTTGTAGTATGCACTATTGTAAAGGCTACTATGCATAGTATGTACATATCTGTATGCATGAAATTCTTGTGCTACCTACTGTTTTCCTGAATGTACATTGTACCACTAAATCATAATGCATGCCTGGGCACTGTTTCAAATGCACATTTTTATATTGTCTGTTTGTTTCTGACAGCTACAACTGCTGATATGGGTTTGGGGGCGTGGCTATTTCTTTGGCCAACCAATGGCAGATGGGGAGGCTGTGGAAGATTGTTTGAAAACAGTGATTTTTGCAAATTTCGTTCAGTGACACTAGTGGCACTAAAATGACACACTTCAGCTTTGAAATATGGCACCTATTCTACGATATGCAGTAAACAATATACTGCACTCTAAACAGAGGCCCGTTCTTTATCTCCTCAGACAACACGTGTAAAAATGCTGGCCTGTTTCTCCAGCAATCTCTTGACTATGTAACTTTACACTTCATATCTTTGTATGTTTGTTTCTCTCTCTGTTCTTCTTTTATTTTCCTCTCTTGATCTCTCAAATTTGACTTGTTTTCTCAGTTCTTGGCTTCAGGCTTCTGTTATGGGTTTGATTTCTTGTCTTATGGTCCCTCTGAATTCAAAATAGAGCATCTGTTGTCTGGAATATGTTTGTCTGAAGATTTGAGGTAGACGGACAGAGAGATCCAGAGAAAACAGAAGATAAAACATGAGTATTTGTGACAGCGAGAGAGAGAGAGAGAGAGAGAAGAAAGGACAAAGGACAAGGACTATATGGCTGATGTTTGTGTGAAAGTTGTATATGAGGGTTGTGAGTTGAAAGTGGAAACTGTGTGTCACCACACAAATCAAGCTGTTTATACTCCAATGGTGGTCTCGCATGGACTGCACTGTTTGCATTTTGTGCGTTTGGCAGGTGTTTATATCTAATGCAACTTACAGTGCATGCATCTGTTCAGGTTGTGTGTTGCTTGGCATTTGAACCCATGACCTATCAGCTCTCTCTCCCAGTTAATCTGCAGTATTAATGTAAATATGAAGATCTGTTCGGTTTTGATCTGAGTCCTCTTTATGTTGATGTGATGACAAATGCATTATGGGTTATCTGAAACAAAAACATGAATGAATGAATTACAATTTGACTGTTTTGTTGTTGAGTGAAAGTATTTTTTGTTGATCTGGTGTTTGCATGTCTATGACTCAGAAAAGGAAGACACACACACACACACACACAGTTCCTGTTATCTTAGGCAATAATTCGGCCCAGTTTTTCGTCTGTCTTGATCGTTGGCAAGGGAAACGCAGCTTCCACTGAGAAGCAACTGATGGAGAAACGGAGAGTAAGATACTGTAACAACAATAAATGGAAAAAACAGAGAGAGAGAGAGAGAGAGAGAGCAGATATGACAGATGAGTATAAATCAGCCATGCAGAATAAACAGATATAAGAAACTATATTGTGGCCCAAACTGTATAAATGTGTTTTTATGTGTCTATTGACTGACAATTCCAACTGTTCCACTTCTCACGATCTAAATTCATGTTCATTCCTAAATTCTTGATTAAATATTCGGTTTCACTCTGAAATTTGCCACATTATGGAAACAAAACAGTTTATAATTACTGTTTTTGTAGACTTTAAGCTCTAATATATTGATCTAAAATCCTAGATCAATATATTAATAATCAAAACATACAATAATTCATAAACGCATTTCAGAGCTTGTGCACTGACTTCACATTCAGTATTTAAATGTGTTCTCTGTTATGCCTTTAGCAAAATATTTAAAAATACACGACAGTGTCCGAGTGTCTGATGATTAACTGTCACCAGCAGGCGTCTGTTTCCTGTAATCTTCTAATAGCCGGTGCAGCTCCATATGGAATAATTGAGTAGATGAAAACAGACTGGAGGAAGGTTCGGTGGTTGTGGTTTTATGCATGTTTCCAGCAGATGAGTTGCATGAAAATGTGTCAGCCTTAAATAGTCGTTGCGGTGAGACTTTTGACATCTTAGTGGAAGATATTGAAAGAGCCGTCGGTCCCAATTACCATCTCTGTCTGTTTCCATCACTGTCTCGTTTCATCTCCTCTTTTAAATTTGAACGTGCTTATATGCCTTTCTTTCTCATTTCATGGTGTCATCCTCATTTATTTTAGTCTTGTGAAAACACAGTTAGTCTTAGTCTTGTGTGGACAGCTCCAGATTTGTCTCCGTCCTCTCCCGGCCACCACTGTAGCTTTGCTTTAACCGTTGGTGGGAATATTATGAAAGCAATCAGACGTTACAGACAAAACACATTTGAACAGCACTGTACTGCCCGGGGAGCAATTGAGGGTAAAGTGTCTTGCTCAAGGGCAACTCAGCTGGGAATCAAACCTGTGACCTTTGAGTTACACCTTATCTCTAACCATTAGGCCACGACTGCTTGTATCTTATTTTCTATTTGTTTATTGGTGCACAATTTCTGTACACAAAATAAAAACCAATACAAGAAATACATTGAAGATGATTTTAAGAATGCCCTCCTGTTTGTTATATAAATTGATAATGAGATATAATATTCTTTCAGTTTACAAATGCCAACAATACAGTCATTCACAAGCTCCAAATATTTCTAAGGATTATTCTTTTCAGCCTCGTCTTTTAATTACTCGCTTTTTCTCTCAACGCTGCTCTGTTTTCTCTTCTAGTATCTCTCCGTTCCACAAGCGCACCCCCCTCGCTTCCTCTACCTTTCCCTCTCATTGCATCAAAGAACCGTCTTGAAGTGCCTTTTTCGGTATGGCAGGCGCGTTGCCTCAGTGTCTACAAAGTTGGCAACAGAGCCAGACAGCGCGATTAGGAGCGTATGCCTGGCAGATGAGTTCGGCTCTGCAGGAGGACAGATAATGAGCGTTATTGTCCAACATTGTATGTTGTGTGTTTCCTAACTCTCATTTAGGAGAACAAAATGCATCATCCATCCAGCGTTTACTGCGACGCCAGAAAGAAAAGCAACTTAATTGTTCCTCATCAAAAAGAGTTTGCCTCGACTGTTCCACAGAGTGACTGACAGTTGTGTCGGTGACCTTTTCTCATCAACAACAGATCTGTGTCAAAATTTAATTGGCTGAAAGACAAATTTCTGATGATCAAGGCACCATTATCTCCCCGGGCGCTGAGCAGCGCGGGCTGTAAACATTGTTTTGAAGGAAATCTCTCGTGCTACTTAGAGCTGCCCAATTAGAAACAAACACTGGCACAAACAAGATTGTGAAACATTTATTATTTACTCTGTTCATTTAAAACCTCTTTGCGGTTTGCCTCTATTCTGGATGGAGTGGAAATGTTTGAATCGAATACTAGTTTACCAAATACGTCACAGAATATAATGCGTACTGGTTAGTTAATACTTTAAATGTTTTATGCCTTGTTGTTGTCACATGACCTCATCATGTTACAGTTGTTTAGTTTTTACAGTATTTATAACTTAATTTTGTCTAATAATGTCTTGGTGGTCATCATTATTGTAATATCTTCTTTATTTGTTATTTATTCTGTTAAAGCTGCAATCTGTAACTTTTATTGGTTTAAAAAAATCTGTTATTGTGCAAGTACGTGACAGATCAGTGTTTAACACAATCTCCTCATCTTACCTCAATTCACGACGTTCAGTTTATAATAATGATTTATAATTTAAGGTGCCTGGTCTGATTTCCCGGTCAGTTTGACTTCATTTGACTTATTGAAAAGTATGTAAGTAACCTGCAGTTCTATGTTTCAAACAGAGATGGCGATAGAGAGGCAAAAGTTACGAACTGCAGCTTTAATAAAGTAAAATGGGTTATAAATCCTCATACATTTCAGGTAGAGTTTATGTACTAGCCCTTATTTAAATTTGCATACTGTGCACAATATACTACATAGTGGACTGCAGAAGTAGTACGAGTATGTTAGTATGCTAGCACTGACATAGCCGATTACAGACTTTAAAGAGATCTGCCGGTGACTGATGGATCCTCACGTTTCTGTTCTAATACAGCCTCATTCTGCTCTGAGTGTGTCTCTGTTGTTCACGGCTCAATAATTCTTCGTCTGTTTCCTGTTCACCTTCCTGCCTTCATCATTTTCTTTCATTATTTGTGAACATTTCTATCTCCGCTTCTCCTCTTGTTCTAAATCTGTTCAGTTCCAAAAACCCGGCCAAAAAACCCGCCGCCAAATTTCATTAGCAGCAACATTAGCATTTTGTGTCAGCGTGTTCTGGTAATGCTGAGTTGTAGAAGAGTTACTGTCAGCAAGAGTGAGAAAGTTCATTTTAGAACAATCTCCCCCAATTTAATGAAGAGTTGCCCGCCAACATTTTTGCTGGGTGCAATTTGGAGATCGTCCTTAGCTAACAATTTTAACTTGTAAGAACGATTCCCTGACATTTCCATTAAGTAACAAAAGTTAAATATGTTATTTTGAAAGTTGTAGGAACATTCACAACATCCTGTTTTTAGATGTTGTATTAACATTACTGCTTTGTTTCAAAAACATTTTCAAAGATATTTTTTATCTGTTAAATGTTCTGTTCTTATAAGTATGTTCCACTAACTACTTAAGAATAACATTTTGAAATATATTACGTAATGTTAAAAAATGTTCTACTAATATTACGGCAAGAATGTTTTTGATGAGCGAACTTTAACGTTAGCCAATGTTCTAAGAACGTTCCCTGTTAGCTGGATTAGCGTGGTAGCACATGTAGTGGACTGAGAGAAAGAGCTCTTGTGAGAGAGGAAAAAAGCTCTAGATCAGCAGAGATGTACGGAGAGAGATATCGTAAAATTGCCCTCGGCCTCGTGGCTCTGGCAGTCTGGGGTGTTTTATAGAAAGGCTTTAAGGTGATAAGAAGACTGGCACTTAGAAAGATGATACGTATCTGTTAGCGAGAAGTGGCTGAATTTAAATGATGGTTTACACTTTGACTCATCTTTTCCAGAAACATTTTTATGCTGTTATGCTGGTTGAAAGTCTCTTCATATCTCTAATTATATAAATATTTATCTTCTGTGGAAGGTGCAAGACCATAAAATGTTCGTCCAATCATTGCATTCGGTCAGAATGCCCTTCTTGCCTGTTCAAGTATGTATTTACATACTTCCTTATTATTGGTGGGGGCGTGGCTTTGGAGATTGCTTTGAATAATGGGTGTTCTGTAATTTAGTTTTGTAATATATTTTTGAACTTAAACCCTTCTGATTGATATAGGGGAGTTTGTATCACGTGTGTCAAATTTTGCATTTATCTGCTACAAATAGTTTAGATTTCCACTATTGATCAAATTATAAATGAACATAAAGTTTTACTTTCTTACCTCAGAATTGTTTTTATATATTTTTACAAAGAGACTTGTGCTGTTACCTCAGGAGGGCCAGTGGGCGTGTATCATAGTGATGTCACCACCATAACTCATTTCTGATTGGTTGCAGAGATCTCAGCGTAAAAACATTTCCTGTTTTTTCCTACATTTAAATGCAGTTTCGAAATTGTATCTACATAAATATAAACAAAACTGTTCATTCATAAACATATTTCATTTTTAGTTTAATATGTGGCATTTCTGACCGACGGTCTTTGGAGGTCTTTAAAATATCGCAATGCAGAAAAACATGACATTTGTTTTTAATTACAGATAAAAACACATCATCTTCTCTCATATATTCTCCTGTAGCACTCTGTGGTCTTTTGACACTTGTCTTTTAATTAATATTTGTTATCTCCTCATTTTAAATAGCCTACCGCATTAACGCTAGTTTCTGCTGAATATGGAGTTAAAAAGCGAAAGCTGTCATCCTTTTTTGACACGTCGAAAGACACGCATTCCCAACTGCAGCGAACAGAGCAGTCTTCAAATCAGCAATGCAATATCATGACATCCTGACTGCTGTTTTACAGTCACATGTCTAATATTATCTGCTTCACAGTCTACAGTATAAACTCGTTTTCTGATCAATGGAATCAAGGTCACGTGTTTTTGCGTTTGTAAGCCGGTGTTTTGCTCCATGCGGCTGCAGTCATATGCGCAGTCCCTGCACCGTTTGTCAGCCTGCAGTTCATTTACTATCAGCTTCAGTCTTGCATGTTATCTGCAGCTGCGCCCTGCTGGCACCTGCATCATCTTGCTACAAACGCTTGAGAAACGTGTTAAAAAACACGCCGTGTCACAGCATTTCTCTGACTGGTGCTTGTAGGGTAAACACGAAAAACAGTCTGTATGAATGTGGATGCATGAAGGTATTTGATAGAGAACCTGATGGGTTGAGAACCTTTTAAGATAGAGAACCTGATGGGTTGAGAACCTTTTAAGATAGAGAACCTGATGGGTTGAGAACCTTTTAAGATAGAGAACCTGATGGATTTTGTCCAGGATCCTTATCTGGTGGAGGAGGTTAGAGTCAACATCACAAATCCATTAGCAGCGAACCAGCTAACCATGTAAAATTGTAGGAACGTTTCCCTAACCTTTCCATTATGTTCTAGGAACAAGTTTTTTAGATGTGTGTTAATATTATTGCTTGGTGATTTAGTTTAAGAACTAGATAGTTAAGACCGTTATTCAAAGATGTTTCATTTCTGCAATGTTTTTTAAACATTCCACTAACTTCTTAAGAATTTATAACGTTTTATAAACGTTTATAACGATATATAACAATATATAAAATGTTCTACTAAGGTTAAAAGTTGTACTAAGGATAAAAAGTTCTACTAAGGTTACTGCAAGAATGTTTTTGATAACAGAACTTTTAGTGAATGTTTGCCAACGTTCTGAGAACGTTCCCTGTTAGCTGGGCTGTTGTTGCAGTCTGGCTCTGTGCCCGGGTTGCTCTTGTCCTCATGCTGCAGGAGTTATATATCCCTTTTAAATCCCCATTAAGCTGTTTTTCCAATAAGTGATTGAGAATTAATTTGCCTCATTTTTAATTTACTTCATCATGGTTGGATGCTCAGCTGACTTGATTTTCATGCTGATCTTATTCATGAGAGGGTGATGGGACCCTGTGCAGAGAAATTACCATAGGTTGAGATGAAGGAGATCTGGAACACCTTGATTTTTGTGTTTTTTTGAAGATCCTGGCAGCTGTTTTCCATTTAATTAAAGTGAATGAGGACTAGACCTGTCAGTTACATTTTTCTATTTGGAAGATGCTTTTATCCAAGCGACTTACAGTGAATTCAAGTCATACATTTTATCAGTACATGTATTCACTGGAAATTAAACCCACATCCTTTACCTGCAAACACAATGAGCTACAGAAACACGGTCTGTCAGTATCTCAAATGACAAATAAGCACCTTAAATGCATAATTTTCTTCAAAGAATTATTTTCCCGCTGATGCATGAGTTAAACCAGTTTGCTCTGACAACACAAATCCCTGTATTTGGTCAGCAGTCCCAGCATCTTAACAGGTGATGATCAGAGTAGTTTTACTTTGTAAGGATTCTTATGATGTAGCTATCATAGTCTGGAAGACAGTAACACACTGTGGCAGGCCAATCAAATGCCTCTGTGGAAAATAGCAAAAGCAGTTGTGGTGATTTGAGAGTTCCTGGTGTGATCGTTCGGCTCAGACCTGGTTTCCACTGATTTAGAGCGATGCACAGCTGTGTGCCGGTCTTATCTTGAGAGAAGAATCCAAGGGCAAAATTGATCTAAGCCAATATGAAACTTCATATATGGTGTACCCACTCTGAGTGTGCTGGCAGGAGTTTCAGGGTTTGAAGATTAAGTTTGACGTCATTTGTATGATTTTTATTTGTCGTTCTTGAATGTCAAGGGCACTTTCCTGCTTTTTTAAAACACAGTCTAGGTTTTATATGGCCAATGAGATGTAAGTTAACTCATTCAAAGACATTTTTTCACAACACACAGGTCATCAGATGAGCGCCACCTGCTGGACATTCCAACACCTTCGTTTTGTCCAGGAGGTCTCCCATCCAGGTACTGAGAAGACCCCACACTGCTTAGTTTCAGTAGGAAATCAGACTGCAGTGTGATTGATGCTGGCACTGAGCGTTCCAACACCCAAAGGAATAGTTCACTAACAAATGATAATTCTTCCATCATTTACTCATTCTCATCTCATTCCAAACCTGTATGACTTTTTATTTACCATTGTATTCTCCAAATATCTTCTCTTGTGCTCCACAAAAGAAAGTCATATAGATTTTGAATGTGTTTGAGGGAGTAAATGTTTCATTTTGGGGTGAACTATCCCTTTAATTTCTTCAAGATTTTTATTTCACATTTATGCCGTTGAACTGGCTGAAAAAATGGCCTTAATTCTTTTTAATAGCGCTTGGGGATTTATCCTAAATAGTCCGCCCGTCTTAGTGCTCAACTGTGTCATATCATTTCATCCTTGTCAGGGTTGAAAAAGCAGTATGCTGGAGCTTAGCACTGAATTAATATGGAGGCTTACGCAGCTCCGAAACTGTTTTTTAGGCATATATGGAAGATTCCTCAGGAGGATTCACTCTTGCTTATATTCCCTTCTAATGTTTGTTTGTTTCCGTACACGCAGTCGGAAGCATTTGTAGCCGACGGGAGGCAGAACTGCCTGAACATGAGCTGGAACTGAAAATCTCTCCAGACTGGAGCAAGGTTGTGTTTAATTAGCGTGTGTGTGTGGTGGTATGCAGACGCAGAGGGTCCCGGGAGTGTGTGACAACAGAGCAGAAAGAGTTTGTGTTTTCATACAGACACGGTTCACTGTATCACAAGCAACGATGCAATTCCTTCATCCACGCGTCCGCCCTCGATTTTCACTCCATGCCGATAATGAGAGCGGATTATGGGATGAGAGATGAAAGGGTTGTCATTCCTCGACTGATGAGCGTGTGTGTGTGTGTATGTGTGTGTGTGTTTACTTAACCATATATTGGGGACACATTTATACAATAGTTTTTAAATGTAAAAATGCAGAAAGTTTTCTGTTAGGGTTGGGTTATAGTGTTTATAACTAGTTGTGTATAAAAACAATAGATGTGTATGGAATGTCCCAATTTAAATATGTAAATGTGTGTGTATTAGAGGTTATTCCAGTACACCAAAACTGTTTCATGTTTACAGGAGCAAAAGGAAAGCCGATAGCTTAAACCTATTTGCAGGTAACACAATTAAACAGGCCTCGCCCCCCGAGGTTGTCAGATGGAAAGGTAACTTTGTATTGATGTGAGCGTTTCTTTCCGTGCTGGTAATGATAACGGGATCTTCACCACGGTAAATCGTCCTCATGGATTTTTGGCGGGTGGGAAATCTGTCTCTTTTGATGCTGCTGGCACGCACACGTACGCCGTGTCTGTTGAGTGCCAGCCTTCAGCTCTGTGGGGCTTTATTTTGTTTTTAAGTTCTTTAAATAGCATTCGGAATGAATTTTCACACTTTAAACAGCCCAGAAGGGATGAAACTTGTTCCGTGAGAGCGAGAGTCGTGGGAAGTTTCAGAACTCCATTAAATCTTTTGAGACTTTTCTGTCCCAGGTTTCTTGGAAAAGTATGAAAGAAGTTACAGAAAATCTTCTCTCATCTTTTAACGGCCTTTATAGGAAAAGTGTCTTTTTTGACACTTTGCAGTTTAGTGCTGTCGCTTGATACAAATTTTAATTAAATGACATAATCTTAATTAAAGGCACGTAGACGAACTTTTCCAGAAGTATTTTTTGTCTGGTTGAAAGTAAGTCATTAACTAAATGGTCTAATGTATTTATACCTTTTATTTAATCTTCCTTTTATGTTTAATTTTGTAATTAATTAAACTTGTTCTCAGAAATCAGATCTTTCTATCAGATTATCAGATTTAATATTATCATTATTATTATTTTTATTATCATGTATTTTTTCTTAATACTGTAAAACAGGACTGATTAGAAAATGATTTTTACGAGACTTTTGAAATGTCATGTTTTGCTCGTGTACTCTGAGCTGCTGTCTCTCTGTGTGGGTTTCTAACCTTGAGCTCTCCTTGGGGGCTTCTCTCCCACCTCCTGCGCTGTTTGCTCAAATCTCATTCAGCTCAGACTTTGAGACATCATCTCAGTTCAGACCTGAAGGTCACACCCCATGATTTCTTCCCTGTGAAGTTTATTGCCATGTGTAGATCTCCAGATATCTTCAGCTTCTAACATCAGACCAGGAACCAGTGAGTTCTAGTTCCCTGGTGATATGAGACTCAGATGCTTGATAAAACAGCAGAGCTGTGTGGATTTTAAAGTCCTAAAGCTTGTCAACATGATTAAAGTTACAGTAGATGTTTTACCACTGTGTGGAGAAAACATTTAAAACTATAAATTTATTACACACTGAATATGTTGTATTAAAATATGTGTGTGTGTGTGTGTACTGGTATTCACCAAGTAATGGGGGCCAAATGTCCCCACAAGTATAGACATACCAGTAAATTTTGACCTTGTGAGGACATTTTTGGTCCCCATGAGGAAACAAGCTTATTAATCACACAGAATGATCTCTTTTAAAAAAAAAATTTCTGTGATGGGTAGAGTTCGTGTGGGGGGATTGAATATACAGATTTTAACACAGTTTTAAAATCATTTTGTCTATAGAATCTCCCCATAAA
>JAZGTK010002653.1:0-30740 GCA_036877625.1 Ambastaia sidthimunki | reverse complement strand
TTTCTCCAAAAGCCTGAAAATCCACTTAAGTTTCATTTACCGATATCCTGTTTCTTCACTTCTGTGCTATTAAAGATTTATGCCCCTCCACAGCCCTTCTGCATCCTCAGTTTCCCCCATTATACCCTATAATGCTTTGTGTGTGTGTGTGTGTGTGTGTGTCTGTGTGTCTGTGTGTGTATGTTGTTCGTTCTGTGGATGGAGGTCTGAAGGCACAGAGTTAGAAGCCTTATTCTGTTATTCACAGTTTTTATTTTTTCACAAGGCCCTGTGAAGAGGAGGGGTCCAGTGGCTCCTGGGGGTCTGGTGTTTGTTAGAACATGATTATAGGACATTTTCTCTCTATATACCATCAGGTCAATAAACATCCAAAATAATTATTACAACAATTACACACTTGAATTATGGTCCCTGAATCCCACATGCTGACGCAAGACTTTTTAACACAGATGAATTATGGGTAATCCTGATGCAGACCGCTGTATGTAAACATTTCCTCATAGTCTATAAAGGAGACATGTTCTGCATTTCAGAGCAATTGTGTACATGTCAGTGTCTTGCAGCAAAAGTAATTGTAGTTTAGTTGAGCACGACTGTTTTCCATCTTTCCTCTGACCGTTAGAATTGAAATGGGTCGTGTCTGTAGCTTTAAGGCTTGTAAAATTAAAGGACCTCATCTAAGCTCACTTTATAGTGTGTTGTTTACACTGTCGTTAATCAGAGCAAGCTGAGCTGCTGAACACTAAATAGTGTTGATGTCATAAGGTTTATTAACATTTGTCAACGTTAAGGTTAGCCAACGTTCTGAGAATGTTCCCTGTTAGCTGGGAAAGAAACTAAACTCTAAAGCTAAATTGCAGATTTAGTCAGATGTTGCTTCCTTTGAGAATATGAGGAAACAAATAGAGTAACTGCTTTTGTAGTTGTAGCTGTTGGCCTTCCCAGCATGCATCCTGTCAGAACATCTGGTGTTTTGTATTGATACACTAACATACTCTTTTATGTGTGTTAGTATGTGTTATATAAACAACTATGACTAGGTTTCAGAGGATGAAGTCTCATCTTCACTGCAGCAGAGTTGACAGTTTACAGCAAACATCTGCTGAGGAAGAGCACCGGCGTCTTCCTCCAGCCTGTTGTTGTGATGTTCTACATGCTTCGGCATGGAACTAATGGTGTCCGTCATTAAGGTTCACGGCTCTGGTTCACTTCCTGTCCATATTTTACTACCAGCATAACAAAAAATGTTTCTGGATAAAACCCTTTAATGAGAAACATAAAGAATCAAATGTCAAAGCTGACCTTAACGCCAAACATTTCTTATTTCTGAGGATAGCCAATCCAGTTTCCAGCCAGGAAGTCGATCATAACCAAGACTACACAAAATCTTTTGGTGTCTCTTTTGGCAAAAGTTTAGTTGGCTGTAGTTCCATACTGTAGAATTTCAATCTGTTTTTCGGTGGTAGAGTGAGAGAGAGAGAAAGAAAGGTCTCTTACAGGTATAATCTGATATATTTAGTTTTAAAGGTCACATACAGGAACATACTAAACTTGAGCTACTGTCAAATGTTATTGGATCGGTTGATGGTTTGCACTTGTTTAGCTGAATATTTTCTCTGTCTGACCCTCCTGGTCCTCTGCTTTTCTCCTCCGTGTCTGGCTTGTTCTCGTTCTCCTTTCGTTTTAACGAAACTCATCTCGTTCCTCATGCTGTTTTCTGTTGTTCTGCCGTTTGCGTTCTGACCTGCTGTTGGACTTTGTTCTCGTTAGGTTGACGCAGGCGTTGGACCTTTTGGCTTATTACAGCTCTGAGACACGAGCGGGTTTGAATGGTGGAGCTCATTAAAGACAGCGGTACACGCTCACCCGCCCCTTCCTCACTGTTTTCTTTCCTCACCCTGGAAATTTTTCACTGTGGGCAGTCAGTTCTGTTCTTATTCTATTTCATTTTGCTTTTGTCTGAAAGGCCATTAGCTGAGGTGTCTTGGTGGCGAGCGAAGACTTTTCACCTGGTCGCTGAGGTAAAGAGATCTTGAATCACCTGTAAGAAAGGTCAGTTTTGGATTTAAACTCAGTGTTGCTTATTTATCAAAGAAATCTGATTTTGTGTTTGACCATTAAGGCTTTTTAAGGATCTAAAAAGCAGAGTGGCTGATGAGTGGTTTGATGGCTTTTGAAAATACAATATTAAGAAATTTACTGTTAAACTGTAATACTTGAACTTGGAATACTTGTTAATCTGGTTACTTGAACACGCCCCATGTCTGCTATTGGTCAAGCAAACAAATAGCATTACCTTCTCATAATATTGGTTGAGCCAAAATAACACATCTTTACCTGTCCTGGAAAAGTTATAGAAATTAATAACATTGTTAAAGGTCAAGGAACAGCCGTTTAAATTTCTATAGTAAATATAATATTCTTGTCATTAGCAATTTTATCTAAGTATTTTATTATTAAAATGTGAGTCCAGATTCAAACTCAAGTTTCCCATATGAGCACCACAGCTCTGTGCTAGAACATGTGTGCTGACCACTAGGCAATGGCTCCCACAAGTTACTGTTTAGCACCTTCTAAAACTGCAACCTAACTTCATTACTTCGAGACTAAATTAAGGATCATTTGTGAAAAAAAATTCTAATTATACATTCTGTCAACAAAAGATCTTACAAGCTGCTCTGAGAAAAGTAACAATTTTCATTGATTAGGCCTGAAGTGTCACATCCTGCTGCCTGGAGAGATGATTATGGTGATCCTGCAGACACAGCAGTGCAAACACCAGACCGTAGCTCCTGTGAGGGCAATGTAAGTGAGAGGTTGCTGAGATAAGGGGGAAAGTTGCCGCCCTCCTTATAGATCTGTGGTTTAGAGGTGTTGAGACACTGGTTCTGATTGCAGAGAAGCTGGGATTTGAGTTTTGTTTAAAAAGAGAAGTCGTTTAGATCATTGTTTCTCAACCAGGGTCTGAGGCCCACTAGGGGACCTCAACAAATATCCAAAGAGGCCTTAAAACGACTTAAAATTATTCAAAATAAGCATTAACATGGACTAAAACAACTACAAATCGAAATAAGCCTTAGTGTTTTGTTATTTGTAGAATAAATATGCATCTTTTTAGTTCCAAGCTCTAGATATTTTATTACAACATCTAAAAAAACTGGATGTTCAGAGAACTTTCAAAGTAAAGTTTTAAACGTTACTTAATGGGAACGTTAGGGAAGCGTTTTTACACTATAAAATGGTTAGCTGGGAATACTGTATGTTGCTTATGTTTAGATTGTGAACCGGTAGCTGTACTGTATTCTCTGTGTCAGATTGTGTTGAGAACACAAGATTGTCGATAGGAGAGAAAGTGTGTGTGTGTGTTGTCCATGTTCTTCCCGCAGCAGGATCAGATAAGGGGTTTCAGAGTAGAGATACGAGCTCATTTTACACATCCAGACACATGAGCCCAATCCACAACGATACACAAACACTCGGGAAGATTGAGTGTCTGGTCTGAGCCGGAGGATGGATCAAACATCCCGACCCGCATCACAGCCGCAGAAAGAGAAACAAGAACCAGACGAATGAGTGTGAACGTGGTTTTGTAGCCGTGAGAGATGGAGAAAAAAGTGATGGATCAGCTCCCTGGATGGACACAGTGTGAGAAATCAACCAAACACAAAAGCTCTGATGCCTAACAAGGCAATAATAACCCACTGGGATAATGCTGTAATGATGTGTGTGTGTGTGTTTGTGTCCTAATAGTCTGTTTTTTGAAAAATAACACTTTGAGTCCATCAACAGGCGCCATGATCCCTTCATAACACAGTTTAGACGGACCCGATCATGTTTATATGCAGTTTCCGTATTTCTTAGCTGTATGGATTTTAGTCACTGCCCTAAATGGGGTCCAAAATGTTTTGATTTGTCTGTTTATATCTCTGTTGGAGGTGTTCAAAATCACACGAGACCGTATTGCATTTGTAATGTAAGTGCTAACAGTAACAGGACTGCTACTCCCCTGTCAATCAAACATTGTGCTTTGCTGGGTTTCAAAGTCTTTTATTTTGCTGGTGTTTTATCATTAACATCCAGTCAGACACTTGAAAACTTGATAAAGTTACAGTAGATGGTTAGTTAAAGAGCTCATGCGATGAACGTGTCACTTATGACAGATGTGCAGATATCTGGGGCTTTAGATTAAAATAAAGTAAAATTTGAGTCTTGTAGCTGCGCTGGTTTTCCCTGAAAACAGTGAGTGATGTATGAAATTATGAGAGATCCCCATTCCAGCTGACAATTTTAGGTTGTGAAAGCGTCTTTCCATGTTTTAAGACATTGTATTGACAGTATTGGTTGGTTATAAGAACGTTATTCAAAAATGTAAATTTTGTAGCATTTTTAAAATGTTCCACTAACAATTTTAGTCAATTTTAGTCTGTTTCTGATATCTGTGATATGTTAAAATAGCATTCCACTAATGTTACGGTAAGAACGTTTTTGATCATTTTGAGAGAACTTACAGGCAATGTTAGTCGATGAGAACGTTCTGAGAACATTCCCTCGAATCACATTTTTATACCCAGTTTAATCACAAAGCGGAGTGACTGAAATGCCCTCACCCAGGCTGTCTGCTTATTAAAACATTACCTGCATGAACTAAACTGATCTGGTTAAGACTGACCTCATTCTGAGTTCCAGATATTCCATGTAATTCCCAGTGTGATTCCGAGATTCTAAAACTCCACCATTCGTTCGTGCATGCGCAGCAGGAAGCGCAGGTTCCACACGCATGTACATGCACAGCTGCAACTCCAGGCTAACTTTTGCAGCGTGCAGACGCTAAACTGAATCCCAGCGGCATCCGTCAAACAAACCTCGTCGCAGTTCGGCAAATATTACCCAAGCTGTTTATCCAGTCTTCCCCGTCTAAAAATAAACAAGATCTGATTAATTAATGACAAACACACACAGAGATGAGATGCAAATAAACACACACACAGGGTGGTTTTGCGGTTGTGTAGACTGCACTCCCGTCTTGGTTTAATTTGAACTGGCATACTCAGAAACAGCTGGGCACAGTCTGTCAACCAAACACAAATAACAAACAGCCATCCCTATAGACTGCTGAATTATCATATTTATGGTGTCTCGTGACCCTGTAAGCTCAGTAATAAAATGTGCTTGTTCGAATCGAATGCTTGTTTTTTGTGTGTGTGTGTGTGTGTGTGTGGAGATTCGGGAGAAAAAAACACATGGGGGGGTTGGTGAATTTACATGCACCCCACTTCATAGAAGTTTGTCCCCATGGTTTTTGGAAACTCATTATATTTTGAGTTTAAGCTGTCACGCAGGAACACATTGTTGCCACATAAAACAAAAACTTTTAAATGGATAAAACACCTCAATATGGCAATTACTCCCCCTCATGTGTTTGTTTATTCAGCTCTTTGTTGTGTGTGGGACACAGGTGTGTGCTTGCTTGAACACACAGTTTTGTAAATTCAGAGAGCCATAATCTGTCCGGTACAATAGAAGTTTGTCCAGCAGCAGAAAAGCGTTTGACTTGAAACAGGATGTGAAAGATAAAACGGTGACATTAGCTATAAGAATGACTGTATTTTACTGTCCAGAGCTTTTCTGGTATGACCGCCCCAGCTGTGACAGGAAGAACGATCCGTCAGGGACGAGGTGTTGTGTTATTGAAGGCTGGTATTGAGTGGAAAGTCTTTGAAAGGAATTCTCTGCCTAACTCATCTGGGGTATTGATTTGGCACCGGTGAATTAATGGTGACATTTCTGTAGTTTGCACAAAGAGGAGAGCATTGTTGTCTTTTTGAAATCAATCACCAATCACAGCAGTTTGTCGATTGGAAAGAGTGACCGGTTTGGCAAGATTTAGAGGTGTCAAAAGTGCACACACACACACACACACACACATACACACACACACACACAGTAACAGAAAACTTCCTGCATTTTTGCTAATAAAAATGGTTTACAATATTTATATACTATTTTTACAAATGAGAACTTCCCCAGTAGGAGGTTTTGCTCAGATTTGTCAGGTTTTGCGGATTTTTGGGTACTAATTTGTCCCAATATAAGGTTAAGTACACACACACACACACACACACACACAGCACCGTCTTCTAAACCAGGAAACTTACAGGTGTTTCAAAAATGCAGTCAGGAAGGCTGAGAAGTTAGTGTAAGTTAGAGGTTTAGATTTTTTGCATTTTTAATACCGTTTGAGGTTGATTTTGAGGTTTGATCTTTGAGCACTCTCAGTGAGGATGGATGAGGTTTGTCAGGTCGTATTTACCTCAGTCAGCTCGCTTGTTGTTTCAGACGAGCGCCAGTCCAGCGCTTCATAAATCAGAAACTCCCCCATAATAAAAGCTTTTCAGAGAGGCTGTTTGAGAAGCCTGATGCTCTGTTAGTATCGTAGGGTAGTTCTGTATTTTTGTAGATCTGTATTTTTGCATGTAAGTAAGCATAGCATAAACTTTCTGATACGAAAGTCATGTCATGTCATGAATATGGTAATTTGGACACGTGTGATAGGTTAAGGTCATCCAGCCTTATGAATAATTAAAAGGCATTGCTGACATAAGCGAGCACTATAGTATAAAAATGTAGCTGTGTAGTCCTGAGAATTGTGAAATTGATGTCTTTTTTTAATAATAAAGTGTTAATGTTGTCTTCCATTGTGTGCAACATATCTGTTAACATCAAAAATTTAAAATCAAACTCCAGTTGAATTTGAGAGTGGGTGGGGCTACATCTCTCCCACTGAAAAGCATATATTGATGAGAAGCTTAAATTACCCAGCAGCCCTTGTGCTCAAGCTTTTAGGTTAAAATTCTGTTACAGTGCTTCCCGCGGTCTCTAGTACACGTGTAATGAATAATAGAGGAAAATCTCACTCTCTCTTACCAGTTAAATAAGGACGTTCCAGGATTCACTTGAATTTAACACGAGTTGAAATAAAGGCTGTTTAAAATCATAGATGATGTTCAGACGTTTGCCACAGGGGTTTTATTTTGTAATAGTGACTCTTTCTGTTTATCATCAAATTACTTACTAAGTAAATAAACTAAAATGATTATTTTATACAGAATGTTTTGACCAATCAGAATAAAGTAATTCAGAGAGCTGTTTAATAGTTCTATTGACTGACACATTTTTGAAAGGTTAATGTGGGAGTTTTTTGGCAAACATTTTTAGTTAAAACGAATGAAAATGAAATGGCACTAAAACATTAATGAGTTATTTTTTGAAAAACACCATCATTTTTCAGTCTTTAAACTAGACAATATTTGATATTGTCTCATGATATTTGATTTGTCTCATAAACAGATCTGGATTAACAGATGGTGTCTGCTTTGAAATGTTAATGTAAAGTTTACTTTGTAAAATTGAGCGTGTGTGAGGCTGGACGGCACGTGTCTGCAGTCACAACACACATAAGATGAAATTCAACTCCTGCTTATCTCAAAGCTTAAAGTTTCTCTCTTTCTCTTGTTAGAGAAACACTAAAGCCCTTTATTAAAAGTGTCATTTCATTGACATTTAGATATATATGACCAGTTTTTCCGTTCTTTACGACTTTTAGAACTTCTTAGTGCTCAGTAAATGTCTTCACATAAATTTTTTTAAAATATTAAACCCTAAAGTTTGTAGATGTTTTGAATATGTTGCAGGTAGCTACTGGAGAACCTGTAGCTAACAGAAGCACAAAGTACAGTTTGAGTTTATATGTTAGTGATGCTCAGCTGGTTTTGTATCAAATTTTTAAATTGGACATCAAGACAAACGTAAACAATATACAAATACATAAATATTGATGTCTACAGCAATCGCTACTGGAAGCCTTTTCTTCTCCTATAAAAAGTTAAACCTGCTTATTTTTCTTATCTTAACTCCCAGAGGAAAATTTTATTGCTCAGAATATTTTTTTGTCTCTGATGTTTCTCCTAACATAAAAACAAGTTAGACAACTGCTGAAATACATATAGAGCTGTACAGTTTGTGTAGATTAAATAATCTGGATTGGTTAAATTTAAAGAGAAAAGTTCATATTGAAATCTTTAATCATTTTGACTTTTGGTTCCAGATTTGAGAAATCAGAGCTCAGTTTGTGACGTTTGAGAGATCCCTCCTGAAACTCTAATGGAGACATTTGTGAGATTTTTCCTCAGGAGAAATATCTGAGACACAGGAGACTTATGCAGTAGTTTGTTCTCTGTTTATTCTCATTGCTGTGTAGGAAAAATTGAGATCCACAGATCTCATCTGTGTTTTTCTTTCCTGTGGGTGTGAATAATGATGTGGTTAATTGCATTGTATTGTTTGCATTAAGCATCGGTTATTTCCTGCTGTCTGCTAGCAGCACCGACCCGTGACGTGCCGGCTGACAGCTGCATTATGTTATACAGACAGTGCGTGTTAAAATAAGAGCCTATAAACCTGAGGGCCAGAGAGACAAACAGAACATAAAGTCTGTGATGTTCCAGTGCTGTTCTTTAAACACATTACTCGCTTGGCAGGCACTTTGCCTTAAAGTTACAAAGCTGTTCCAGCACCCAGAGGCTTGTGGGCTTAAATTCCCAGATTGGCAGGGAAGTGACGAGGGGAAACCAGGCAGCTCCGGGCTGTCCTACGGTCATTAAACCCTGTAAGAGAGATTCTCCTTAAAACATGACCCCTCTCAGCCCAGGAGACGACTTGTGTTTGCAGGAGGGGCTGATGGGTATTTTTTACTGTTCTATTAGCGTTTCTTCTTGTATTAATGCTGATGTCTATGAGTTATTGAATGAATTTTATGTGTTTTTTAGAAGCTTCTTTGTGTTGCAGATGTTCAGACTGAAGCTGCAGTCTGTAACTATTTATGGTTTTGCAATGGTAACAAACCACAACAAATCACATTATTTTATAATGATGATTTATAGTTCGAGGTGCCGGGTCTGATTTCCTGAGTAATGTCAGTTTCACTTTATTTCAGTTCAATATATATAAAGAGGAATGTAATGTAATATGCAATACTATGTTTCAAACAGAGATGGCAGTAGTGAGTGTATGGGTTACAGCTTTAACCATCGGAAAACAAAGTCAAACAGACATCTATCTAAAAGGTCTTGGAGAAAAAGTAGACACACCGAATGAACAAAGATACATATACTGTTACCAATAATTTAAATGTTTATATAGTTAATTAAGTTTGAATTTAAATGTATTTCTTTTATAGGAATTTAGGGATGGCCACACAAGACTTTGTGTTGTACAGAAGGTTCATGGAGGTGGTTTCATTCATTCAGGGCAATAATCTGTGGGGAAAACTGAAAGGCTGTAGCTGGCCTTGTGACAAGGGGCCCATTAAAGTGCCTGTTATGTTACAGCCCACTCGCTGGGCTGTTTTGCCCATCCTTATGAATCTTAGTGATGAAAAATTACAATTCTGTTATCATTTACTCACCTTCATGTACTTCGTATGACTGTCTGTGAATCCGTGACTGGTTTTGGTATGACACACACACAGATATGGTTGGACTAATTGACTAACGGAGAGCGTATCATGAAAACCATGTCGCATTGAGGCTGAAGTGACAGGCTGTGTATCTAAAGTGCTAATGTGGTTTAACTTGACATTTCTACGACCCTTCAGCACACAATAGAAGCGCGTGAAGGAGCTAAAGCTAGAGATAGAGAGTATTGTGTGTCTGAAATAAATTCAGATTCACTGAGATTAGCGCTGGGCTGATGGTTCGGATTAGCAGTGACAGTTCAAACAGAACTAGCCGTGTGGAGCAGCCGACTGGTTTCTCAGACGCTCTCTTAATAAAAGAGACTCGAGTGTGTGTGTTCAGATAGAGCCAGAAGCATTTGTGTTGCTTTGCATTTGTTTGTTGTTCTGAGCACAGAAGATCATTCACTCTGGTCTGTGCATCTGTAACATCCATAAACAGATTTTATCATCACGTAGGAACTTTCAACACTGATGCATTTATTGGCTTAAAAATAAATGTTTAGCATTAATTGTGTAAATCTTAATTGTGTAAATTTAAATATAAGGAACAAAATTTATGGTGCGATAATGTGTGTGTTAATTGTTGGTCTGAAATATGTAATTTTATTTTTTAAAGGTTTTTAGCTTTCAGGTAGATAGAATTTGGTCTTGTATGAATGAACAAGCTGTCCAATGAGCTGAATGAATGAGAGGTTTTGTAAATACAGCCACAGAGTGACTTTGGAGGGGCTTTGATAAAATTCTGTCAGAATAATCATTGTTCTCTTTGTTTTTTATTCCAGATACAACGTTTTATACATTCAGAGTGGAATGCAACAATTTTGCTTTGCCCAGTTTGTGCAACACTTGTACATGTAAGAATTTACCAAGTGTACCGCAGTTTGCTTTGGATAACAGCATTAGAAATGTACTGATTCAGGGTAGAATACAGGTGGGCGTTTATGACTTTTAGAAAATGTACTTTTAAGTTTCTTTTCTACAATGCAGTTTGCGGAACCTTTTTAGTAAAGTTTAAATTGCCTTTTGGCAGATTCAGATATATTTCCTGAGTGGGTATTAACCACACATCTGTTTATAGCGGTTTTGGGTAAATAATTTTTTTGACTGCCAGTTCTACACAGGAGACATGTCAGATAACCCAGCAGGAGAAATAACTGTCAACTCAAGGGTATTGAATAGAGATCTGATGATAAAAGATATGAACATTTCTTATTTTGGCTCCAGCCCCCTGAAAACACAATCTCTGTGGGTTGCTTAATATCGTGTTGAATGAATTTCAGTTGTTTGTTTTTGTGCATTTTTTAGAATAATATTTATGTACTTTCGTACTGTATATTTAGCAATCAAACATGAAAATATATTGGCTCTGTACTGAAATCAAGCCTTAGATAGATTTTTTGCAAGTTTGGCACAATCCCAGCTTATATATCAAAAACGTTATTCTAAAGTTGTTAGTAGAACATTAAATCTTAGGAAATAGGAGTGAGGACAAAGAGAGTAAAGGGAGGGTCTGTTTCAGGGTTTAGACTTGGTTTTAGGGTGAGGTTAGGTTAAGGGTTGGGCAGTTAGTTGGGATGGTTAAGGTTAGGGTGAGGAGGTAGAGATTCTATTGTGTCTGTGAATGTCCTCACAAAGATAGCTGTACAAACAGATGTGTGTGTTAAAGAGGTAACACTGTATGACAGTGTGATGTTGAGATGGGCTTACAGCTTAATATGACACTTCAATTTACTTTCTGTCAGTCTAGAGGTAGTATGACAAACACACACACACACACACACAATGTTAGTAAATGTTGGGAATGTGACTTGTAATTTACTTAATGGTTTTATTATTGAGCAAATGATATTTTCTATCCTATAACCCTCATCAAAACCTTTTTTAATGTCTTTAAATCGTTATTCAGTTAATGTTTTGCTATTCAGTTTAAAATATTTGAATTAGAAGTGAAGTTGGGCTGCTTTCACATTTTCTTACATTGTGAGGCCATTAACAGAGAACATTCTCAGAACATCAACTAATGCTGTCACAAACTCATCAAAACGTTTTTGCATAAACGTTATTAGAACGTTTCTTGCTCTTTTATTATATCTGATATCAAAAATGTTATTCTTAAGTGGTTAGTGGAATGTTTTAAAAATGTTAGGGTTAAATTAATATAGGTCATAATATAGGTCAGACACACACACTTACTAACACACACTCGGCTTGCTAAGAATGCACCTGTTTGGCATTTTTTACAGCACAGTTCAGGTATATATGAAAAAAAAACAGTTTTGTCAGCCTTGAGTTTTTTCTGTCTCATTCTGTTTTCTGTATCGTTTAAATGGACTAATAACTAATAACTAGAGTTAAGCTTCAAGACGTGTATGTAGTTTAGGGGTTGTTGAGTCCATCGTGTGTGTGTGTGTGTGTGTTTTTTAGTCACCAGTGTGTGGTCAATAAGTGCGTCTCTGCATCAGCCCAGCTGGCTGGATGGTCCGACTTTCATCTCAATATCCTGCTCTCCTCCGGCTTCTCCAGACATCCCAGCACAATGTCTCATTATCCAGAGAGAGATGATCTGTAGCCCGGGAACATGTCATCCCTCAGCAGCTCCAGTCTGGCTCGGGAAAGCAGATCTCCTGCTGCAAATTAAACATGACTTCTGTAATGTACGATCTCATAGAAATGATGCCGAGCTAAGCAGCTTCTGTGGGATTTGGGCTGAAATCAGATAATTACTTTGTGAAATGTAAATCTTAAGCTGGTGTAATTGGAGGCCTCCGCAGCGGAGATAAAGACAAGCAGAGACAGCCGTGGGTTAGTGTGGCACAATGCTGACACACACAGCGACGTATTGTCCACTGGCTTCTTTGTTCCACACACACGCTCAGGTTTTCATGCGAGATGGGGACGTTCCATAGACGTAATGGTTTTTATACTGTACAAACTGTAAATTTAATCTCTCTACATTAACTCTACACCTGAACCTAACCACCACAGAAAACATTCTGCTATTTTACATTTTTATAAGAGATCATTCTGTATGATTTATAAGCTTGTTTCCTTTTAGGAACCTCAAAAATGTCCCCACAAGGTCAAATTTACTGGTATTACTATATTTGTGGGGCATGTTATGTTATAATGTTCTATTAACTACTTCAAAATAATGTTCTTGATATATGATGCTAAAAATATTCTGCTAATGTTAACGCAAGAACGTTTTTGACAACTTTAAGAGAACTTTTACAGATCGATACCCAACGTTCTTAGAACATTCTCTGGTAGCTGGGAAGGTGGAAGGATCACTAGGTTTTGGAATGTTCTGCTCATATTCTTTGTTGAACATTGGCAGGGTTCCCACACTCGTCTGTCTGGTGTCCCTGAATGCTGGTGCTTTCCAGAGAATTGTGTTCATGCTGTGTGTGTGTGTCTCTCTGTGTGTGTGTGTGTATCTCTAGGTGTGTCTCTGTGTGTGTGTGTGTCTCTGTGTGTGTGTGTGTGTGTGTGTTTGTGTGTGTGTGTCTCTGGGTGTGTGTGTCTCTGGGTGTGTGTCTCTGGGTGTGTGTCTCTGGGTGTGTGTCTCTGGGTGTGTGTGTGTCTCTGTGTGTGTGTGTCTTTGGGTGTGTGTGTGTCGCTGGGTGTGTGTGTGTCTCTGGGTGTGTGTGTGTCTTTGTGTCTCTGAATGTGTCTCTGTGTGTGTGTCTCTGGGTGTGTGTTTGTGTCTCTGAATGTGTCTGTGTGTGTGTGTCTCTGTGTGTGTGTGTGTCTCTGTGTGTGTGTGTGTGTATGTCTCTGGGTTTGTGTGTGTCTCTGGGTTTGTGTGTGTCTCTGGGTGTGTGTTTGTGTCTCTGAATATGTCTCTGTGTGTGTGTCTCTGGGTGTGTGTGTGTCTCTGTGTGTGTGTCTCTGTGTGTGTGTTCATGCGGTCTGACAGTATCCACATCTCAGCACCTCAGTGCTAATTTATCCATTCACAGATACAGAGTGGAGGAACAAGGGCCCAATGGTGAGCCTGGTTCATCACAAAAAATAGTCATTCTTCTCCTCTAACAAATTAGACAGGATGAACCCAGAAGGAATTTGAAGAGGTTTTTTGGAACGGCACCATGCCTCACTTTGACATATGAGGTGTCCTTCATTTTAAATGTGAAGTGCATTTTTCATAGAAGATAAGTCTCATTCTAAGAGCCTGTATGTGGACAGAAGATTGTGAGATTGGACAAGCTTTGGTTTCCAAAACCTGAATCCTGGTTCATTTGCTTTTTGACAGCAGCTAGTATAAAATAATAAAAAATAATGTAAAAAAAACCCCAATTTAAAACGTATTAATACCTGCGTGATCAATCCAAGTTACAGTAATGTTATGCTGTGACTTTTAACACATAATTTACATTTGTTGTAGACATAAAGACAGATAAAATCAGGATTTGTTAGCTAGGTTAAAAACATTGTTATGAGATGCCTGTATTGTATTATAAAATGTTTATTGGTTTATTTCAATGTTTCTAGTTAGTTATTAGTTTTTAATGAATGAGTCCACAGTGAGAGCATGTTGTCACGGGTTAGTGTGTGTTGTATATCATAAGCTGTATGTTTTCTGGGCGATTACAATGGAAATTTATTTCAGTTAAACCTTGTTGCAAAATATTTACTATAGAAAAAGTGACAGCAAGCCCCGTTTTCACCAATTAATGTAACATACCATCATTTTTCATCAGGCTATAGTTCGATCTTCTCATCGATTTGATCCTTTGATCTCAGGCCGCCCTAGTGTTGCCATGGCGTTCACCAGATGTCACATCCCATCATGCCGAGCGTGTTGCCCCCCCTCCTGCGGTCTGGCAGAGTAATGGCCCATGGAGGAGGAAATGAATATAAAAATATATGAAAACAATACGGCCATTGCTCCTGATAATTAGCGGTCAGTCGATCGATAGCTGACGGGATGCTCTGGCTTTCTGAAAGATTTTTCTGCTGTTTCTGTTACTGCTGGATGGAATCGGCAATCAGTGGCAGGAACGAGGGCGGGTGAGAGAATTCTTGGCCCTGGTTCAAAACCTCATGAGATGCCTACAGAGGCAACTGATGTTTAAAGCAAATTTCTTTAGAAAAGACAGTTTTCTTTAGGCTCCAGAAATATTGTAAAAATGGTCAGGAGTGTAATGGTGACTTTGTGTGAGAAATGGGCTGAAGTTTAAAGTGTTATTCTCTGAACTGTATGTGCATGATCAGAACTGTCAGCAGTCTCACTTTCTCTCTTCTGCTCTTATCTTTCCTCATCCTCCATCCATCAGTTCATTTGTTTCTGTTCATCTAATCTGTACTGCTGGTGTCAGGAACCCTCATGTTCAGCTATTCATCAAACCTCAGAGGAACCACAGCTGAACATCAACACAGGTTCTCTCTCTCTCTCTCTCTCACTCTCTCTCTCTCTCTCTCACTCTCTCTCTCTCTCTCTCTCTCTCTCTTTCTCTTTCTTACTGTAAGATGGCCGTGACCTTTTCATGTCTTGCAGATGACACCAGCACTATATAGGAGACGTTGTTTTGGTGGCTCACTTGACACACTGGTAGTCAGGAGATAAATGAGCTTGTGAATGCATAATCAGAAAGAGTCACTTTGCTAAATGTCTATATTGGATCAGTTTCCTGGACGCGAGGGGCATTTACAGTCTTTGCCTCATTAAACATGAGCTGTGTCCTGTTCCTCCTGCATTCAGCTCTATATTTAGACTCATTTGTTCTGTTTCTCATTAGAGACTGAAAGTGAGAGAGAATTCAGATCCCTGTGAGTGAGTCTCTTTCTGATGAAGAGAGTTTGTGTATCACATGACTGTTGAGAGGGATCGTTTTCTGTAAGAGGATCTGCAGTTATTGGCTGAATGCTCTGTAGAGGAGTCGGCTTATATCCAGCTACTGTTTTTCAGATGTTAGAACATTTCCATTAAGAAAAATGTTACAATTGTTGTTTTGGATGTTCTAGGAACACTCAAAATGTCAGACGTGACATTCAGACGTTGTATTAACGTTATTGCTTTTTTAATTCTGTTACCTTTCTTTAAATGTTCCATTAGCAACTTAAGAATAACATTTTTGATAGATATGATATATAACAATAAAGTTCTACTAACATTGCTGCAAGAACGTTAGTATGTTATAAAAAACTGGATGTTTTGAACGTTCCCAGAATGTTCAAAATGACATTTTTAAGGTTTTTGTAACTTAATGAAAATGTTTTTGATATTTATGATATATAACATTAAAAAAACCTTATACTTATGTTACTGCAAGAATGTTTTTGATAACTCTGTGAGACCTTTTAGAGAACGTTCGCCAATGTTCTGAGAATGTTCCCTGTTAGCTGGGTATCAGCCCAAATCAGAACCAAATCAGCAAGGAAATGTTCACCTCAGCAGTCCATTATTAATATTTATGCTGTTAAAACATTTGCATCTGCAAGCTCTCGTCTGTACCGACACGTTTGAGCAATTTGGACAGAATCGTAGAGATACTGACAGGATGTAGTGGATCTAAAATGTGTTTGGACATGAATCTTAATAAGTGTGCATGTGTTATGTCTTCTACATTAATTGTTTAATATTTTAATATTTTAAAAAGACAGTCTTTTATAATAAAATCATTTTTGATACTATGTTTTGTTATGTATAGACACTCAGTATTGCAGAAAAGAAGATTGAAACAAGTATTTGAAGCCTTAATAGACATTTGAAACTGTTTGTGAAAGAACAGACATGAATTTAATACAAGATTTGATTTAATCAGCGTCTGAGCCATTAAGCAAACCTCTGATATTAAAAACATGGACAGAGCTCAAGTACAGCTCCTCTTAGAAATACAGATTATTCATGAATGATCTCTCCGATCCATCCCAGAGTCTTCTCATAGACGGAGATGATTCTGTCTCCATCGTTCTTTAAAGAGCACTTGTGGTTCTGTCTCAGCCCTGAGAACATCTTAGCGTTCCTAATCCATCTGATGGCTAATGAAAAGTCCTGCTCCATTTTAAAGGGGTCAAGTGTCTTCACACAGGAGGAACCCAGAATGAGTCTCCATGACAACCAAACTTTCCTAGAAACATGAAGCCTGTGAGATCCTTCATAAATATTTGAAGATTTTGAAATCATATACTAATTATATTTCTGACAGCTCATTAACAGAGAGTCCTAAAATAGAAATATGTAGATGGGGTTCATAGCTGCCTTTAGACAGCCTTGTGCTTTAATTAAAGGGTCTTTTGATTAATATTGAAGTATTGTGTGAATATTATATGCACACACACACTGAAATTTCTTCATGTAAAAACTTGAAGTGCAATACATAATAAATCTAAAGCAAACCTAACTTTATATTTTATGTAAACTTGAGAAAACATTTTGTATTTCCTTTTCTGAGGGGTCTTTTCTCAGAAGACAAAATGTCTCGATTTCTTCTCCTTTCTTTCTAATTGCAGTTTTTTTTTAACTCAATGTTTTTTTCAGGCTTCTGTGCTGTTCTGAATCATCTTTCTGTCTGTAGATGAAAGCTGTGGTTTAAGCAGCATGTGTTGAGTTAATTGCATTAGTGAGACAGTAGGAACTGTGGGGTCTCTGTTTTTAACACCGCACACATTCAGTTGTTCGTTCTCTGTTTCTCAAGCACAGCGGCCCGTGTCTCTGGCTTCATCTGACCTGCATTTAATCAAGATGTCTGGTTTTAGCTCCTGCCTCTGGATAAAGATTGTAAACATGCTGGTCTGCTCCCAAAAGCTTCTTTCTCTCACTCGTTTGCCGTCTTGGTCTGTTTTTCTTTTATTTGTTGTAGTTCTTGTCTCTTCTTTCCTGTATCATGTTTAGATTTCATTAGGCATTAGCCACGCTAGCAGTTTTAGCTTGTTAAACTGTTTCACTAATGTTTCCATTAAGTAACAAAAACGTTAAAAAATTATTTTGAAAGTTCTCAGAACGTTAAAAACGTCCAAAAATTGGCTAATGTTTTTTAATAGTTTTCTCAAATTTATCAATAATGTTCTTGCAGGAACTTTGTCAATGTTACACATTATAGAAATCAAGTTAGTGTAACAAAATGTTACAGACTTAAAAATAACGCTGGACATTTTAAACGTTGCTAGAACATTCAGAAATAACACTTTTACCATTTCTGTTACTTACTGGAAGTTCTTACAACCTGAAGTTATTAGCTGGGCTGACTCATTCAACACTCTTCACCTTCAAAGAAAATGAGTCACGCTCACAGATATTGGAAAGAGGATAAAGTTACTCAGAAATACACGCAGAGTCAAACTGTGACACACATTTGCAGAGGCTTTACTCAGACTCAGGCTTTTAACTGGAAACCACAGACCGTAATGATATCTTCTGACTGTACCATCATTAACTTCAGTAATGAGTCCTGAGACACAAAATGAGCTCCTCAAGAGTGATGAGAGGTGCCTTTTGTTCATAAGCTTGGTCCCAGCTAACAAAGAACATTCTCTAAACGTTGTCTAACGTTATATCATATATGTTAATCTTAAATGTTATTCTTAAGTTGCTAGTGGAATGTGTTAGAAATGTTACAGAATTAAAAACGTTTCTTATAACCAAGCAACAAGCAACATCTAAAAAAAAATTTTGATGTTCTTAGAACATTCCAATTAACGTTTTTAACGGTATTGTTACGTAATGGAAATGTTAGGGAAACGTTCTTACACATTCTTTTGTAACTTAAGGTTTCAGGCTGCTCTGATTTTAAGCTGAAGTTTGTCTGTGTGCTTTATCTCCTGCAGTATATTGAATTTATTATCACCTGGCTGCCCCCTCATTCATGTAGTTTACTGATCCTTGTTTTTTCCTTCTCAGCAATTTATTTACTCAAAGCTTCTGTCTTCATAAGACCAGCGTCGAGCAGTCGCAGTATATTAGCAAACATGAATAATTAATCAGGTACTGCCAGAGCGGAACAGGATACGTTCATGCAAAATCCATATTAATGATGATGAATTGTGTCAGCCTATCAGAGCGGAGAGAGAAAAGATCAGGCCGTCTCTGTCTATAACGGGAGAGCTTTGAGATGTGGCCGTGCATCTGCAAGTGTAATGAAGTTGTGTCTTCAAACAGTGATTATAAGACACAAAGGAATAGCAGAAAATGAACTTCAGTAGCACAGAGGACAATATAACTGATTAAATACAGATATATTCACTCGAGCTGTCACAGTGAGTGAGTGAGTGAGTGCTGTGTAATATTCATACAGACACAAATGGCCGACGCATGAACACACTCTTGTGATCGTATGGGTGGATGAGATCTTGTGATCTTGTGATGATGATGATATGGGTGGACTGTCATGTACTGTAGGTTAAAGTTTCCTGTCATCATGAACACCTGGCTTTGAAAGATACAATTGCAAGTTATTTGTGTGATTTACGTATGTGTGTGTGTGTGTGTGTGTGTGTGCATAGATGGATAGATAAATAGACAGATAGACGAGTAGATAAATGGATGGATAGAAGGTTTTTAAAATAGCTGTCTGAGAGAAATAACTGAGATACTTATGAGATCTTGTGTTGCTTTCCTGTATGTCGTAGATTGAATAATGAGTGTGTAGAAGCAGCTGTTTCAGTCAGACACTGTGTGGATTGAGCTCTGGCAGTCTGACCTTGTACTCAACACTCGCTGTCTCTGTCTGGACTGGCAGCTGTTCTCTGACAGGAAGACGGAACCCTGTGTAAGAACAGAAGTTCCACACATGTACTAGAACATCTACTGTACCTGGATTTTACCTCATATCTCTCTCTCTCACATACACTCTTACTCTCCCTCTGTCTCTGTCACTCTTGTGCTCTCCCTCTTGCTTTCTCTGTTTTTTTCTCTTTCTCGCTCACTCCCTTCCTTCGTCTCACCCTCACTCCCTCTCTCTCTTACTCTCTCCCTCATTCTCTCTCCCTCACTTTCTCCCTCATTCTCTCTCCCTTATTCTCTCTCTCTCTCACTCCCATCCCTCTCTGTATTACTTTCTCCATCTCTCTCTCTTTTTCCTACTCTCTCTCTCACTTTCTCTCTCTTACCTCTTACTCTCTCTCTCTCTCTCTCTTACTCTCTCCCTCATTCTCTCTCCCTCATTCTCTCTCTCACTCCCTTCCCTCTCTGTATTACTTTCTCCATCTCTCTCTCTTTTTCCTACTCTCTCTCACTTTCTCTCTCTTACCTCTTACTCTCTCACTCTCTCTCTCTCTCTCTCTCTCTCTCTCGTTCTCTCTCACCTCACAGGTCCTGTAACACTGGCATTAATAATGAAGGCCGGTTAGAGCGACACCATTTTGAGGAAACACAGACTCCAGCTCAGGCTAGACAGCAGCTCTTCTCATCTTGTCTCTGTATTTTTTTAAAAGCAAACTTTATTTTCATTTTTTTATGTTAGATGATGGGCTGATAGATTCTGTTTGTTTAAAGATGAAGCTTGTACAAGTTGTTTTGAAAACTCACTGCTTAAAGCTGTTTACTGCGTCATCTTAGCTGACAACCAAACCGAGTTCTGCCTTCAGACGTGCATGTGGAAAAGTCTGTAGCACTTGGTGGATAAAATAACAAACAAGCCAAAAAGGTGACGGATGGTTTAAATATACAGTTTGAGTTTGTTTCCATTAAGTAACAAAAACATTACAAATGCTCTTTTGAATGTTTTAGGAATGTTCAGAACATCCATTTTTTTAAGTGTTATATTCTGTAACGTTTTTATAGAGTTCCACTAACAACTTAAGAATAACTTTGTTGATATATGTGATATATACCATTTAAAAACATTCTACTAATGTTACTGCATTAGTAAGCATTTTATGATAACTTTGAGAGAACTTGTAGTGGATTAATGAGCTCTTGCTTTAGTTTGTTACCAAAATGACCAAAACAGCATTGTAATGTTACAGTAGAACGGTGGTAACTGGCCACTGCTGTCAAGACATTATGCCAAATGGTGGAAAGATTTGGTTTGGAAACTTTCAGGAGAGTTTGAAGAAGGTACAGGTTTAATTCATTGTGATAAACTGTACAGTAAGTGCTGTATTTGTGAAAACGGGTGTCTGGCTAATTGTACTACTGGCCAATCTGAAATATGTCACTGTTAGCTGTGTGGGTCATAAACATATTAAATGAAACAACATTCAGTTTTCTTCCACTAACAGGAGTTTCTGTGTCAGTTTGACTGGATGTATTACGAATCAAACCCTGAGGCTGAGCAGCTCAGAGCTGATGAAACGGACAGTATGAAATTTCATTTGTAACAGATGATTGTAAATGTTGAGTTGCTGTCGTTCGTTCAGAGTTTGTGCTGTCTCATTGTCCACCTCCTTAAACACCCCTTCACAGATACACACCTGATTAAAAATGAGTTAAAAAAAAAGAACAGGTGGGTTTGTGGGTGGGTCAGGTGACAACACAAGCCCCTCCCCTAAAGTGCATAAATACCCCATTCATTCCACTTTGTTGGCAAATCCTCAAGTAATTGGTTTTGGACAAATTCAGATTTTAACCAGGACGTTGTTAAGCTGTTTTAGATAAGAAACTACATGGTTACACACTGACCCAAACTCCTATGTGACCTGCCACTGTCAGTATACTGCTGTATTTATTTCTCAAAAATGTGTCATTTTGAAAAGTGGCCCCTCACTGTTTCAAATACTACCCAGCTAACAATTTTAGGTTGTAAGAATGTTTCCCTGTAATCTGAGCAAAGAAACATCAAAACATGAGTCTTTTGTTATGATAAACTTTTGTTCGCTACATAATTCCCATTTTGTTTATTTATAGTTTTTGGGACTCGATGACCGTCTCTCTTTATTCTGGAAAATATCAATAATTAAGAATAAGTATCCAAACTTTTGTCCAGTGCACAACAAAAACAGAAACATGTCTTCATTACTAGGGTGGGCCGTGTGTTTTCTGACAGCAAACAAACCTCTAAAGATCATTAGAGAAAGAAAAGCAGGAAGTGAGATTACTGATGCAAAATTAGTGTTTTTTTTGTAAGCCACAAAAAGATTTATGGAATAAGATGAGACAGGAAAGCCAGACTGATACACGACTCATCTTAATCTTTCTTTGTCTCAGCCTCTCTCTCCACCTGAATTTTTAACCAGCACACACACAGAGGCAGGTCAGATGGAGATAAACTAACCAGACCAGATGTGAAAGCCTCAAACACACACAAGGCAGACAGTTTATGAAGTGTGTGTGTGTGTGTGTGTGTGTGTGCTTTATACGTCTTCATGAGTGTGTCTGTCTCTTAGTTTGTGTTGTTGTTTTGTTTCAAAAAGGGAATATTTGATTAAAACTCTGACTTCAATAATACATTAGGAATTCTTTCTCGCTTATATTGCAACACGTTGCACATGTTGCACACAAACACACACAGACTTGTACTAGAGAAATAAATGTCACATGATTACTGTAATATGTTATACTTTAAATATAACTTTACTAGGTAAAGTTATTTAATTAAACTGCAAGCTGTAACTTAATTTTGACATCATGTTCGTGACAGATCAGTGTTCAACACGATCTTCTTACCGTACCCTGATTTGCTACAGTGAGTTTATAATAATGATTTAAAATTTGATCTGGGTCTGATTTTCCAGGAAATATCAGTTTGGCCTCGTTTGACTTCAGTGAAAAGGATGTAAAGTAACCTGCAGTTTTATGTTTCAGACAGAGATGGCGACAGAGAGGCGAAACAATGGGGTTGCAGCTTTAAACAGATGTGTTGGGTAAAATGTCAGTGAGTACACAGCTAAAAATGTTAGACATTGTATTAATGTTGTTGCTTGGTTATAAGAGCATTATTTAAGCATTTTTAATATAAAAACATCCCACTAACTGCTTAAAAATAGCATTTTTGAGATATATATAAAAAGTTCTACTTAGGTTACTACAAGAACGATTTTGATATCTTTGAGAGAACTTGTAGAGAATGTTAGCCAGCATTTTACGACGTTCCTTGTCATCAAAATGGGAATGACAGACGCTTTTATCCAAAGCGACTTGCAGTGAATTCAAGGTCTACATTTTCATCAGTACTTGTGTTCCCTGGGATCGAACCCACAACCTTTGCGCTGCTAACGTGATGCTCTACCAGTTGAGCTACAGGAACACCGAACATCAGTGTCCTCTTGGTTTGTCTTTGAGATGCATCTGAATTTCTCGCTCCAGCCGTAGGATCTCTGGAGGAATCTTGAGCTCTTAATAATAAACCAAAAATATCAAAATAACACATTGAGGAGGCTTGAAGAGCCACATGTTTCCCCCTCATGAAAATCCATTATAATGGTGGATCATTTCGCTACAGACGGCCTGCAGCAAAATAATATTCATGAGCGAATGGCGTGCTAATGTTTGTGTTCCAAATAATTAGCATTTCTCTTTCCCTCCGAGGAGATTGTCTCGTGTTTCATCTTATTAACACGTACGACTCCTGTCATCTCTTAAGAGTCACGGGAAGAACTGTCCACGGGTTTTATTTTGTATTATTTTTAGGCAAGCGTTTGGTCAGCTCAGTCTTTTGTGTTCTCAGTTTTGTTCCGATGAGCTGCTTTGATTTGAGGCGAGATTACAGACTTCAGAACATGGTGTTTTTATTCAGGCACTGAATGGGGTGGGTGTCGGGCGCTAAAGACGCCTAATCTTGCCATGTCGCGGCTTGAAGATCAAACCAGAAATGCAAGATGCACGAGGTCAGCACAAATACTCTGATGGTTCACAGGAGATGACTGGAGGACAGGAGACATCATCTAAATAAGTCATTTATAACATTTATAGTCAACGCTGTCTTTACACAGATTTTTCATATATGCTAATATTTCTTTGTAGACATTTGAGGCAGTCCAACAAGAGTCCTGCCACCTTACAACAAAATTAGAAGGAATGACAGTTGCTAAAAATAAATACTTATTGCATAATGAATGATTTTTTAAACTAATGATAGTAGCTACACTATCTACCAGATACTAATGATACAGAAGTCTACAACACTCAACCTTTTTGACTTTTGCCCCTCCCCTGCCCCTGAGGCCCATCGTTCACAACTGCATAACTAGAAAGATTTGTTATCACTAAGAAATATCTTGATTTTGGTTGTTTTGACTTATTTGAAGTCATCTCGAGGCCTCTCTGTGGCCCGGCGCTCTGCTTGAGAAACACTGATGTAGAATGCTTTATTTTTAGGATGAGGTCTGTAAGATGGACAGTACTGGGTTGTTGAAACGCTACAGAACTGTGGAACTGCTAGAAAAGTTCTGCAGGAGAACAGCTGTTCTCTAATTGAGTTCACAGTTTCCCTAAACATTCTTTAGTAATCTCTACACTTGAGTTCATTTATCATGTAGAGTCCACTACTGTACAAACCCATTAAGTGGTTGGTGTTAAAGGGCAGTCTGACCCCTTTTAATGGTGTCCCAGAGCTCAACACGTGCTGAACATTTTAATGCGGTCGTTCACACTGCGGGTGGAATAACAGCTTTATGAAAATAAGACCTTCTTTATATTGAAGAAGTTTTTGCCAAGCATAGATCTCGGGTTATTGAGTTTGTAGAGTTGAGGTTACTACTAATGAGGCTTTACAATAACTAGACTTAATGGCCAATTATTTTTCACAAACATTTACAATATGTATAAATGTAAAAAATGTGTAATTTTACAAGTATGTTAATGTCTATATTGGGCCTGCTAGAGAGCACAACTCAGCTAACAGGGAATGTTCTCACATTGGCTAATGTTCTTTAAAAGTTCTCTTGAAGGTATCAAAAATGTTAATGTTATACACAAGTAGTTAGTGGAATGTTTTTAAAACGTTACCTGATGGAACGGAATTGTATGAATTGTATTGTATGTAAAAAAGTAAAAATGCAGAATTTTTTGTTAGGGTTAGAGTGGTTAGGTTAAGTTATATTGCTTATGTCTATGGAATGTCCCCATAAGTAAACGTGTGTGTGTGTGTGTGTGTGTGTGTGTGTGTAGAATTCACACAGAACACCATGAAACCATTATAATGGCTAATTAGGTAAACTGTGGTTAATAAATCTGATGGCATTAAACATATATAATAATTTTAGTTAAAACTGCTCATGTAAAATTTTACATATATAAATATAAAACTATCCAGACACACAAATCAAATTAATGCTAATAATTAATTCTAACGAGATCACACCTGATTAGCTAACACCTGCATGCTAGAATAGTTCACACTGTTGTTCAGAGCTAAACACTGAATCAGTGCACCTGTAACACACACACACACACACACTCTCAATAGACGACAGAGCGAGACACTGGCAGATAAACGGGTCGGGTTCTGAGCAGAGAATGCAATCTGTACAGTAGACAGAAAGCTGGAGTCATTTGGTCCTGTTGACCTTGTCCAGCTCTCAGAAGAGACAAAACCAGACCGAGATTTCTGGCTCTTCTGATTTTGATTAAATCATGCTGCTGTGGCCCTGTGTTCATACAGTGAGATACATTTGCATGGAAAAAGTTTATTTCTCAGAGGTTAATCTTTCATAGCTCAGAAGATCTGATGGAGAGCTCAGTTGTGTTTCACTGAGGTTTCAACTTTGTCTTAAACGTTTCTGCTAAAATTGATTAGGAAAAATATAAAATAGAAACAAATAAGACTTGTTAAAATAAATTATATATTTTGAGTATATTTTGTGACGTTGTTGAGATTTCTTCGAAACTAATGGGGACATTTGTGAGATTTCTGAGTCTTTATCTCAAGAGAATTATCTGAGACACAGGAGTCTCAGGAAAACATTTCTGTTGGCTCTCCATTTAATCTCATTGCTGTCTGGGAGAAATAATTGAGATATTAAAGAGATCTCATCTGTCAAATCTGATCTCAAAATTGTGCAGGAAATATTTGACTGTTTCTGCTTTTAAAAGTATTCATACTGTAAAACAGTATGATGTCATACTGTCCATATTTACAGTGATACAAAACACAATATTGTGTTGTTTTGGAGCTGTGTGTTTTACATTTACACAGATTCATGTAAATGAAAAGCAGCAGCAGGAATTTGTGAGTGTGTGTCTGTGTGTGTGTGTGTGTGTCTGTGTGTGTGTCTGTGTGTGTGTGCGCTCTGGTGTTTGTAAGACCTCCCATCACACAAGCGTCGACAATGCCTTGTGATTTATCTGCTTTTCATTACAGTTTCGCCTGTAGACACAATTGCATCATAATGAAGGAATATATTTTCCTCCTGTCGCACATTCATTCGGTTTACAGGCCCGGTGCATTGTGGGAATGTGACGTTGGTGGGCGAGGGAGATTATGACACAAAGAAATGCCCTGAAGATCGTATTGAATTAGTTAAATCAGAGACGGGAGATGAAATAATGTTTGTGTGTGTCAATCTTGGAGGGAACAATCTGTGTCACTCTTCAACACATTACACGATGCTTTTCCCAAGAAAATAAAAGAAATCTATTGGTTGTCATGGAAATCTATAGCCATTTTTCTTGGGTTCCGGCGCTGAGCAGGGCTGTGTCCGGGGGGAAAGCTGCAGGAATGAGACGTGGGAAGGCTGACATGGGCTGATGACAGCGGGCAGCCGCTGCTATTGATCTGTGATCCATCTTGGCAGCTCACTTTTGAAAAAAAAAATGTTTATAACTTATTTTTCTTTTTCGGTGTGTTTCTGTTGTGCAGAGGCTCCGCGGGCCTGACCGAGAGCTTTTGGGTCGCACACAAACTGCAGAAACTGAGGAACTGAAGGTCTAAAAAAACAGGGAAATAAATAACTACCATCCCATCCACCGATGTCAGAATTAGGATATTTGGATTTTAAATGAAATTCCTTTAAGGCAGGCATTTGTTTCCAGACATATTCTGAAATATTCTGATAGTCTCTTCACATCCTGATAGCAACCAATAAGTAAAATGGTTTAAAAATGTTTCATATCATATATGGAAGTCACAGAACCATAAAATGTTGATTATTGCATTTGGTCCGAGTACGATTTCCGGCTCTTTCATGTGTTTTGGGGAGGCGTGGCTTTTGCAGAGCGCTCTGAATGGAGAACGGGATCTTATGCTTTTAACGTTAGCTTGCTAGCATCTCTGAAATGACCTGCCCTGCCTTTAAGTCTGACACTCGAGGTCACTCAGATGCTCTGACAATAATAATCAGCTTTTCTGTTCTCTGGCTAAAATGTTAGAGCGGCAGAGGTTGGAGTGTGTTTGATGACACCTGCTTCTTCTGTGTCTGTTTTTATTCTGGTTTCATTGATTCACAAGCTGTAATTTGCAGGTTGACATCTGTGCTACACAAATTCTCTGCACTTTGACATTGTTTGTCATCACAGGATCTCGTTCTGTGACTGTTTTTCTGGCTGTTGCTCTCCCTCACAGTCGTGGCTGGTTTGTGGTGGGATTACATCACATTTTGATTTGAAAAATGAAATGTTTTGTACTTAGGAGTGTAATGCTCAACATTTGTCAGCTGTTTTGTCAAGCGTGACTGGTATTAGTTTGGATGTTTGACGTGTATTTTATCTTCAGTTCTGGACCTGAACATGCTGGATGGTTTTGTTGTTTTCTGTTAACTTAAAATGTCAGTAGCACCATTGTAACAATTACCAACATTAAATAACACACACACACACACACACACACCATCCACAGACCTCACCCTCCACACACACACCATCCACAGACCTCACCCTCCACACACACACCATCCACAGACCTCACCCTCCACACACACACACACACACACACACACCATCCACAGACCTCACCCTCCACACACACACACACACCACCCTCAAACCTCACCCTCCATACACACAAAATCCTCAGACCTCACCCTCCACCCTCCAACCCCCCCAAACACACACACCACTTCTGTTTGCTGTTAGAACCTCAAAATAATTCATAAAACATTCATGCTGTTATAACAAAGCCATATATAGGTCACATCCCTGTATACTCGAGCTGTTTTTCTCCTTTAATAGTGTTGCTGTTCTACTCTTGACTTTTCAATGAGAAAACCAAATCTACATGTTACTTGTGTGCATTAAATGTATTGTATATTGTTTAGCATGATGTCATAATTAGAATATTTCCACATGTATGCTGTGTTTGTAGGATCATTAAACAGACCTTTATGATAATATGTAAATTATAAATATATTTTTATCTCAAGCCTTCACACTGAATCCACTGTTCCAGGATTCCGGAGAGCTTCCCGTCTTTCAGGCATTATTGCCAGTCGTCTCTTTCTGACATGTTTTTATGAGCAGGATGTGAAATCGGAGGAGTTAATGGATCATTTTCTGGGTCCACTCTCCTCCGCCAGAGTCTTATGAGAGAATCCGACATAATCCCGTAAATCAGGTCTGGTTATGATTTTTAAAAGTAAAAACTCTAAATCTCACTTTCTGTCCAAATTTCATTTCCAGATTTCTGTAAACGTGTGCAAAAATGGCTGTAAACAAGTCAGATGGATGTGTGAGGCTGAGGAGAAAAACCGGTACATTAGAGGCTGTTAATTTGTGTTTGTGATCAGTGGAGATTTACCCAAAATACTTTACAGCTAACAGGGAATGTTTTCAGAACGTTGCATAATGTTCTGTAAAAGCTCTCTCAAAGTATATATGTATACACCACACTGTTATTTTTAAGAAGTTAGTGGAACGTTTTTAAAATGCTACAGAATTTTTTTATTATTATTATTATTATACATTTTTTTTACCTGCGTGTCACTATTAACAGCTCATTAAGCGCAAGCAGGCGGGAAACAAAAATTACAAACAGTGTTTTGTACATTTTGTACCAATCCTGCCAGTCTTCATTTTTCAAATCAAGGAGAAGAACATTATAATTGGCCATAAATCCAGATGCTCAAAGCACTCGACAGTTTTACAGGCATTTTTTGAGTCGGTTCAGGTATCTGGAACACAGTGGAGGAGAGATTCTGTATTGTCTCAGTAAAGTGAGCTGTATACTTTTGTGTCATAATTTACACGCTTTCTTTAGTAAATCAGGGGCTAAAACAAGCAGACAGCATGACTAACCAGCACTATTTCAGATTTCAGAACTGTGAGTTTAATATTGTAGCAGTTTATTAGTATAATGTGCAGTTCAAGGAGCTACAGCAATAACAATACACAAGTTATTCTTCCAAAGTGAAGATCTGATGGTAGGTCACAATCCTCTGAACTGAGACTCTTCAGGGACAGATGCTGGTTGTCTAAGGAGGGAAATGGTATTTTTACAGTATCCTCATGGGTGTGTTTAGTGCCCCTCGACTAGAGGAATAATGAAGCAATAGCACAGACCACTGAATCTTCTCTCTCTGTGGACCCTCGAAACTGAAAGTTGAAGGGCTGGAACGTTTCGTCTTTGGCTAACAGGGAACATTCTCAGAACATTCTTTGAAAGTTCTCTTAAAGATATTAAAAACGTTCTTGTAGTAACATTAGTAAAAAATTTTTACGATACATATAATTGATAAAAAATATATACGTTTTTACTGGAATGTTTTAAAAATGTTACAAAATTTTAAAAAAATGTTTAAACAACATTAAAAATTGAACAACATTTATGGATATAAATATTGTCTTAACCAGGTGCTACACAAAATGTCAAAAATGCTGCACACATGCAGCCAGTCAAAATCTATTTTATAAAGCGACAGTGTTTATATTCTCTTTATAAACACTGTAATTTAACTATGATGGGAGAAACTTTAGAGCATTTATTTTCCTTTATAATAATCACAAAGGCATGACATTTTTAGAGTATACGTGACAGTTGTGAGTGATGAAACAGTGATTTAAAGATGTTATTAATGGCCGTGGTTTTAGTCTTCAGTTTCATAAAGACCTCGTGAGACCTTGTTCAGACCCACAGATGGGTTGGCGACTTTATTTCTGTAACTGTTTGAGTGCTTTTTGATTAATTATGAGACTGACGAACGTCTTAATTTTGCATTGACTGTCGCCACCAAAACACAAATAATGGAAAAGCGTGTTGAATATTAAATCGCAATAAGCATCAAACGATGACAGATTGTTAAACAAATCATTAAAAATCCTTTTCATTTTTAAACTGTTGAGACGGGCTCCAAATATCATTAAGAGTTAATGACCAGATTTTTAATGAACTAGTTTTATGTTACGTATGATGAAATCTTTAAAATCACGTATGATAAAAATTGAGGCTCAGTCAGTTGCAATGGATTATAGGATTGATGTCTCGGTTCAGAATGCATGCCCTCCCAGCTAACAGGGAACGTTCTCAGAACGTTGGCTAACACTCTCTGAAAAAAACTGGATGTTTTGAACACTCAGAATGTTCTGAATAACGTTTTTAATGTTTTTTGTTACCTACTGGAAACATTATGGAAAGGTTCTTACAACCTAAAATTGTTAACTGGGTTGCTGCTATAGAATTTGGCCAAACCGCCCCAAAGCTTTAACACTGCAATGGTTAATGCACATGTTTGATAGTTTACTTTCACTCCAGACATAACCAGCTGTGTTTACATTATTAGACACTAATGTCCCACCACCCCACTGTGTCTCAAAACAACAGGAGCTTCTGTGCATACTCAATGAACTCATTAACACTCTTTAATGTCTAATCAGACAATGTTTGCCACGCCAACGGAAATATCCACCAATCACAGAAGAGTGTCTGTCAGATATAATCTCCAAGCATATCCAATCGAATTAAAGCGTGGCCAATAGAAGCTATTTCACAGTCCACTGATCAGTCAAAATACGGCTCGAATTAGCATGTGTGAACTGATAAAATGAATAATTTTAATGTGAATTTTAGTTCTTGATAAATAACAATGGATCTGGACAAGACGAAAGTCTTTCAAATGATCAGGCGAACAGTTGTGAGGTTCATCTTACCTGAAGCTGAAATTCAGATGGATAAACATTTACTTTCTGTTCTGACATGGTCAGACTAACTCTCTCTCTCTCTCTCTCTCTTTCTCTCTCTCTCCTCAGAAATTGAAAAGCTTCAAAAAGATGAAGACAAAGAGGATGAGAAGTTTATTGATGTGGTGATCAACAAGAACATGAAACTGGGGCAGAAGGTTTTGATCCCAGTCAAACAGTTTCCCAAAGTGAGTATGAACGAGATTATTTTTCATACCTGACATGTATCTCTTATTCATACAAGCTTTCCATGTTTCATGTTTCAGCTCATACATGCAGTACATTAGCAGTTGTGTATGT
>JAZGTK010002652.1:0-30753 GCA_036877625.1 Ambastaia sidthimunki | reverse complement strand
ATGATCATATACCATGGCATTTAATAGTCCCATAAGTTTCCTAAAGCAATACAATTGTTATCACAATTTATCATGTACTGTAGTACTTTTATGTTTGTGAAATATTTGGTACAAAAAATCTATTGTATTGTTCTGCTTTTTTAGTGGAATATGCATTCAGATCAGACAGATCATTTATAATCATTTATGATTTAATTTCCCTGTAGAGCAACTAATAGCTAGCTGTTTCCCTAGCCATTACCATGTTATTACCATGTGACATAATCACTATTCCATAGTCAGAGCACACACAGATATTTTAAGGCACAGTGAAAGTTCATGTGCCACAATACAAGATAGCACAAGCAAACAAAAACTGAAAGATACTGCAAAGATTCAGAAGATATACTTAATACATAAAGAACATTAGACACTTTCCAGAGAAGCTTTTATCAACAATATCTAATATCAATATTGTCAAACATGCATAACTGAATGAGTATAAATCACATCTTCACCCTGGACCAATGTCACTTCACATATTCTAATCTGTTTCCTGGCCCTGTTTCCTTAGGGAGTCACGTTAGCCTTCCTTCTCCAAAAGCGGATATCAGGCTGTAATAAAACAGAATGGGTCGCCAATGCCTCCTGCCTGATGCCTGAATGGCATTTTCCCACCGATTTATAGTTATCAGCAATGCTGATCAAGGTCGACCATGTGGCTAATTTTTCACTGCCTGCTGTCAGAACTCAGAGAGCGAGTTGGCTAGCCACAGGAAAGCATGCCCCAAGCAGACACATTAAACAGCAGAGTGCTTTATTATACAGCCATAGCTGTCCATCATAAAGCTAAAAACATACACACACACAGGTCAGACACACACAAAAAATGGCAAGCCTACAGGAAGGCTGGTATGTGAAACACGAAAGATTTAGCAGCTATAAAAACTTCCTACTGGCTATGAAACTGTATTTTGCATTGATGTTTACTTAAAGTATTTACTTGGAATATTCCTCCTTTTTTAGTATTTGCTGCAAAAACAGCACAAATCACTCTCAGAATGTGACTGTCACCCAGAATATTGGAGATTGAAACAATAATTACTACACATTTTGCTAAATGGGGTTCTGGAGAAAAATAAATAGAAGGTAACCTGAATTTACATCTAACGGTAAATCAGACAATTCACCATTTTCCAGGGTGATGTATGAGTCACAGCATACAGCATGTAGTAAGCTTTCTTAGTACAGTGTCTTTCAATGCAATTATGAATACATTATCATACAACCATATAAAAAAATAAGGTAATCTTCAGGTGTCCTTTTCTTCATTACAGTATTCTGATTATGCAGAGAAGCTTATGTTTAACATTTAATTTTCAATTTTATTTATATAGCACTTTTTACAATGTTGCATTGTTGCAAAGCAGCTGTATATGAAAAACAATAAAGACAGCACAGGAAAAGGATAACTGTAACATACAATACATGGCAATAGAAATCCACTCACTGAAAATCAGTCACATGCACACAGATTTCCATTCAGTTTTCAGGGCCCTCAGCCATGATTCACAGGCCACAAAGAACTCGTGATGTTTCATTAGGGTTTTCTCTTCAAACTGTTTACCAATACAATTATCTGCCCCATAATTCTCATACAGCCAATACGGCATTGACAAAAAGAGCAAAACTCTCTGACCTCTCCATGGTTTACAAGTCAATCAGTCTGTGCAGTCTGGTGAAGCTGTACAAATATTAGGCAGCTGTCTGCTTGATATTTTATAGCACAATGGTTGGTCTTTTAAAGCAGGATAATTGTTTCAGGGAAGTGGATAAAAATAAAAAAATCTGGTTTATTGCTGTGTGTGAACTAATTGCATGCAAGTATGTCTGAAACAGAAGGTGTACATGCTAATCAAATTAAGAATTAATTGAGAGTAAAGGTCACTTTCCACACAGTGCATGAAGAGAACAACAACTTCATTATAAAGAAACCTGCTAACAGCTATATCAGATGCTACATATAAATAAAAACACACAGACTTCACCACATCCTACCATTTTGTTCTAATATAATGTATGGTAATGTATGCATTAGTATGCACAAGTATAAATTTAATTAAAAAAAACTTTTCTCCTCTCTTACAACAGGTATTGCGTTGATCAAGCATGAAATGTTGTACTCTAACTGTGTACGGCTGATGTTATTGCCTTCTTACAATTTATCACTTTTCCTCACCTTGTAAGTCGCTTTGGATAAAGGCGTCTGCTAAATGCCTAAATGTAAATGTAATGCATTTTTGGTTGTTAAAACATTTTCTCTAATCCCAGCCCAACAAATATAGCCAGCTAAAACTAAACCATTGAAATTTATTTGGTTTAAAAATATTGGCTTATTCCATCACAAAGAGTTGCTTTTAAAACACTGCATCCAGAGCACCCTGATACAGCAAACCTGGGTCAACCAATTGCAGTTTTGACAATAGGAGGCAACAGTCTTCTTAAAGCTGTTGCTGAATTCAAGAATAATCACATGGAACTGGTGAGGGACACATCAAAGATCCAAAACGTTTATTCAACCAACCTGCTCATGTTTGCTCAACAGCATGTAGTGTCTGTGTATAAACACTTGTATACGTCTGTCTCTGTTAGGCTATTTAGGCTAAGGACACAGGGGTAGGCCATTAAAATGGAAACCAGATGGTTCAGGCCACAGCAGGCATTATCTCAGTTTAATTTCTCGTTGTGAGCACTGAATAATGTTGATGATGTATCTGTTTGATTTAGACTCCTAGCTAGAGAGGCAGATCAATGGGCTCCACTAATTATGCAATTATATAGCTGCTTTAATACAATCATAATGGGGGCAGGCAGGCAGAATGAAAATGAGAGTCTATTATAGGCAAAAAGAGATAGAGGACAGAGAGGAAGAAATGGAGAAGAGTGAATGACAATGCCTTACAGCTGATTCAAGCCTGAGCTTAAGAAACAATTTGAGAGCTTTTATTTGCCAGATTCTGTATGATCAAGTTTCTTCATAAAACTCCATGTTTCTTGAAAGAAAAAGAGAAATCCAGTTGCTTTATTTACTTATGTTTGTCAAAAGTTTTTGTATCAGAGTGATTCTGGAAACACTAGATTGCAGTAATGGAAGCAAGTGGTCGATGGCTGGAGAGGAAAGGCTTTGCTTGTGTAAAAACATTACCAGTGTCATTGATTTATTTATAGATTCATTCAGTGTGAGTTGTATCAGCTATGACGCTCTGACTTTGATTAATGAGTTGTGGAAATTGTGGGCCGATTCTGGTTAAAAAAAATTCAATTTCTGGCCTGTACCTGAAAGTCAAGTTAATAGTTAATGTTCGGAACTTGTGTTCTGCAAATCATTTTAACTAAGCTTCCGACACTTAAACGAAGATCTAATAATCAGTCAGTGATGGCCAGTGTAATGCTCTTTCCCCTGTGCTAATTTGCTGTGAAAGGGCCACAGACAATACATACATTTATGAATTGAGCATAAGTAATTTACAGGGAAGTGGTGCAATCATATTAACACTGTGACAAACTGTGCTGAATTCTGCCTTTCCTACTAGTGGAAAATGTTTGGGTGTTTAAGTGTTTCTACATCTGATCAGTTTTACATTTACGTTTAGTTTTACCATTACATCATTCCATTCCTTTATAATTGAAGCAATCAGAGTATAAATATTACGCATTCATACCTTTGAGGTTAAGCATTTTGACAAGCCCAACACTGTACATTGAGCTGAGTGTCAATTTAAAAGTAATGTGACTTCAGGCTTCAATTTGAAGTATTTATGACGCAATACCCCCAACAACACATTTGATTATGAAAAGATTTAGTGAAAATAGTTAATAATAATAAAAACATTAGCAAGAAAGAACAATATTAACATGTACAGAATCATTTCTGAAACAGAACGCCAGAGGTTCTTATCACACCGTTCATTCACCTCCGTCAGATCTGTTTACCTTTCCTGAACTGACATGAACGATAATGAGTTGAAATGATTGTGTGAAAAATGGGCAGATCATCAATCAATACAAGAGCAGAGACATTGTGCTATAATTTCCACCTAAATTACTAAAGTTTAAAGTTTTGCTAGGCAGGGAACAGTGCTTTATGTTATGAATCAAAGCCAGATGAGATGAACGACTGTGAGTGTGAGAGTTAATGTCCCTGTGTGAGAGTGATAAGAATCTGCTGATGCAGGAACATGAATTAAACCGCCATCTAAATGATTTTCATTACAGTTTAAATGTTTAAATGTGTCACACCGTCTACTGAACTATCTGGCCAGATTTAACAGCTATTTCACCATGGGTAACTTTTGGTAGTTTGAGGTAACATCTCACAGATGTTTGACTACTAACATGAAGTATGTCATTCATTTCAGCTTTATGTAAAGGACAATCCACTTAGACAGGAAAAGACTGTCTGACCAACATCACAGTTTGAGATTGAATTGTGCCTATGCACTAGAGAGGAGCCTTTGGCAGATAGGAAGCTTAAGGTCTGTTTTGAAGGTGTGAAACAAGAAAATCAATTAGAAACAAAACAAAATGCAGTGTATTGGATTTTAAAAGCTAAATTGGACTGGCCTCTTGAAAATGATCACTTCATCATTGCAATGCACTGTCTATTCAAATGAGTGCACACATAGCAGTCTCTGCAAAAACTGTAGTGTGCATGCTCCTAAACAAATCTATAACTGTTGACACTACAAAGGTGTCCCACAAACATGGAATCTTGTTTAAATAATGGTCAGTTCATTAAGATGGTATGCATCAGATGGTCTGAGAATGACATTAAGATGGTGGTAACAAAATGTTAGCTCTATTAGGGAGTATCAGGACTAAAAGACCTTCCATATCTTCACACTCTAATTAAAGGAGACAGCTCAGTGAAGCTAAACCAAATCAGATGGCTTGATTAATCTTCCGGCTGATGAACGCCTCCTTCATTTTGGCCTAAATTATCAGTCTGCGTGCAAAATGGACATCACAATCAAGACCCATGTCCAGGAAGATTTAATCATCCCTCATTTATATATAATTTACTATTTGAAAAGGTTGGGTCACAATAAAAAATGAAGCCCTTCTCTTTGATCACGGGGTTTTAAATGGGTGAAGGTTTTGTGAGACTTTATTTCTCAGATGCTTATAATTATTTTCTTTTAAAAAAATAACATGAAAAGGCAAAATCAATATTTTAATTTTACATCGGGAAGGAAATTAGTAGCAAATGCACAACCACTGTATTTTTCCACCACTCTGAATTGATTCAGTGCAAGAGAATTACAGTTTGCTTGTGACTCCTCGGTTAGACAATCTCTGCAATCTTTTTTTGACAGTGGACATTGCTAATGGAAGAGCTGCGGTGGAGCAAATAAAATGTCTGCTGATGTGTGCACTTACTGCTGATCCACTTAGCATTTGGGTCATGAACTTTAAAGTCTTTCTTAAAGATTTCTTCAACTGTCACTTTTCCCTTAAAGGCCAGGCTGTCGTCCTCACCTATTGAAAGAAAAACAAGACACAGGCAAAAAAATCAGCGCAAAGGTATCTAAGTACAACTGGACTTGCAATCCTAAAGCATTCACCTTCTACTGAGTGCATGTCAAAAACCAAAAACTCTTTTCAGAAATGTTTTTCAGGTTTGCAGGAAGAAAACTGCACCAGCATTTGAGCTCAACTGGCTAACAAACTCTTCTTAGAAAGAAGCCTGGTCCTTTTTTCCACGGAAATGTGAGAAAGTCCCATCTGAAGCTACTGGGCTTAATATGCAAACTGCAGCACTCTGAAAACAGTGTTGGAAAGTTCTTACTGTTCCAGCCTCCAGCAGAGGTTCAGCTCATTATCTCTGCCATGCTGCTGTGCTCGGGCCCAGAGATCACCTGCGTCAGACCACCTCTGTTTGACATTACCACGCTTTCATTCAGCATGTGGTGAGAACGCACCGTCGTATCAATACCTACAGAGACTGAATGCACACTGTAGTGGAAAACCATTTGAAATCATATGCATTGAGATGGAAGATGTTGGTGGAGCTTTGCATTAAATGACAGCCCCATAAGGTGAAAATGAATGCTAAAATGCATTCAGTGTGTTTGACAGAGAAAGCAGGGAAGAATCTGTCAAATCACAAGCACTTCATCTCGCTCTCACTAATATTACACTGTCACTTTGACTTATGTGCATGTGTTGGTTTGCACATGGGCTGGGAGTGATTCACCAGCATCAATCGAGGAGAAGAAAAAAGAGGAGGACACAATCATGTGTCCCTCCAGGCTTTGCTTAAGACCAAATGAATTTTTCATTATTAAAATGGGCTTTGTGCATTTACAACTGATGCCAGCACTAACCTGATTTATTTAGTCATAATTCTGCACATCAGATATGATCACAGAGAGTTTGTGTCTAGCATGTTACTCATTTCATATGCATTGAAAGACATAAAAAAGGTAATAACTGATTTGTTCCATTTTGCTGTCGAGATGAGCTGTTTGGTGTTCTAAATGGGACTATTAAAAAAGAACAAACATTCAAAATTATATGGTAAATCTGAAAACATACTGTTTAAGGGCCAATGTAACAAGCAACTTGTTTTGCTAGACTTAAGAAGAGTCTCACTGACATGTTAAATGATTCTGTGTGATGTGTAGATGAGGATGTTGTACTCAGAGCTAAATATACAGTTGGACAGTGGTCAAGGACTGAGAAATGTGGTCTCATTCATACTATTAGCAAATGCCCTGTTCACAATGGATAAGGATTTTTAAAAAGCATATTTGTGATAATGCCCACACTACTGATATGGTAGAGCTGAGCATACCTACATTATGTATGTATATATGCATTTATGTTTGTAATATTCTCTATTTCCCTTTCAGGAACTCGAGCTGCGTCGAAGCTTTTATGCACTCTGAATCACGTGTAAAATCCGTCCAATTGATTGGTTGATATTAGCTCACTCAGAGCGGGTGGTAGTTCAGCATCGAGACGTTGTTCTAAACCACATGAAACAGTTGGGGTTTAGACTGAACACCGAGCAAGGTGTGCTTCTCCAGCGCTTACAGAACTACTTATCTGGGTGTAGTTTGGGATTCGACCACGATACGGGCACATCTGTCTCCTGCTCGAGTAATTTCGATCCTCAGTGCAGTCACGAGAGTCAAAGAAGGCCAGTCACTCACTGTGAAGCAGTTTACCAACTGCTAGGTCTCATGGCAGCTGCATCCAATGTGATTCCATTTGGCCTGCTGCACATGAGGCCCTTACAGTGGTAGCTAAAAACCAAGGGGTTTTCCCAGAGGGAAAATCCTTCCGCAAAATCAAGGTTAGCAGAGCTGCCTTCGGGCCTTAGATACATAGAAGAAACCTTGGTTCCTCACTCAGGGCCCGGTACTGGGAGCTCTTTACCGCTGTGTCTCAATTGCGACATCCCTCACCGGTTGGGGGCGTTCATGAGTGGCTGCCTTGCCCTTAGTCTGTGGAGAGGTTGCCACCTTTCTTGGCATATAAATTGTCTGGAGATGTTAGCAGTATTCTACGCTCTCAGGCATTTTCCTTCCAGATCTGAGAAGACAGCATGTGTTAGTTTGCACCGACAACACAGCTGTGGTATCTTACATCAATCACCAAGGAGGTCAGCGTTTGCGCTCTCTTTATAAGTTGAGGGGGGACTTTCTATCTTAGGCCGGGGGCACCATTGTGCACCCCTGCCCAGAGCTGTGAGGCAGTGGGTATAGCCCCTGAGGGGGCATAACTCGTAGCCTCTGGTCTCTCAACTGAGGTTGTTGAAACCATCCTCCAATCCAGAGCTCCCTCCACGAGGAAACTGTTCCACCTGAAGTGGGAACTCTTCACTTCTTGGTGCGGAGACCGCCAGCTGGACCCAATCTGCGCCATTAATGCACTTCTGGAGATCTTGCAGGCAAGGTTCTATGTAGGGCTAGCTCACTCCACCATGAAGGTCTTTGTGGCGGCTATATTGGCTTACCATGCTTCAATTGGTGCTTATACAGTGGGCTGGCCCCCTTCTGGTTACACGTTTCCTTCGAGGTGCACTGAGGCCGAGGCCCCAGGTACGATCTCGCGTCCCTCCGTGGGACCTGGCTGTGGTACTACAGGCCCTTTCTGTGGCCCCTTCTTATTTGGATTTTGCACCTGGTTTGGCCAAAGCCTTTCTTTACCCGGGACCGGGTTATGTCTCTGAGGTTCCCTCTACCACACTGCGGCCGGTCGTGCTACAGGCCTCTGTCCTCCTCCCTTCTGGGAGAACGACCAGCAGAAGCTTTACCGTGTCTGTCCAGTGTGCACATTAGACACATACGTCCACAAAGCTATCCTGTGGAGGAAAACTGACCAGCTCTTTGTCTGCTTTAGTCTTCATAAGCGCAGTCTCCCCGCTACCAAGCAGACCCTGTTTTGCTGGATTACTGATGCTACTCCCATCTCATTTGAGTCCGCTGGTATTCCCCCACCTGGCCCTGCAATGCCGAGGCTCACCAAGTCTCACTCGACCCGAGGTATGGCGGCCTCTAAGGCCTTTAATGCAGGTGTCCTAATTCAGGACATCTGCAACACTGTGAGATGGTCCACTCCCTTAACCTTTGTGAGGCACTATGGCCTCGATATCTGAGCCACTCCTGGTTCTTCTGTTCTCATTCCTTGACTGTGCATTTTACACAGAAGGCAGGGGAACCTTCAGTCTGGTGAAGTGGGCATCTCGTTCCCAAAGCATTTCGACGCAGCTCAAGTTCCTGAAAGGGAACGTCTTAGGTTATGTATGTACCCGGTACCCCTACCTGCGCTTGCTTCATTCCTTTTCAAAGCTGCCGGTTGGCTCAGCGCATGTGCTTTTAAGCTTCCTGGTCGTGACGTTACCCCCGATTGGACGGATTTTACACGTGATTCAGAGTGCATGAAAGCTGGAGGTGTTCCCAAAGCGTTTCGATGCAGCGTCTAGTTCCCTTCAGGGAACCTGGGTTACATACGTAACCTAAGACGATTCATTTTATAACCTTTCAAAATATGAACAAAATATAATAAAATCTTTATTCAAAATTGCCAATAAAATAATTACATATACAATTACAAATACAATTGAAAGATCTGATGCCATAAACCACACAAACTTTGCAAATCTCAGGAGCACAGAACACCAGCCACAGAACTGCTATAGTGAACACAATATTGTTCCCTAGTGGGCTGAAAAAAATACATCAGTGCCCATAGGCCAATCAATCTGATTGTAGCTTACAGTTTCAGTCATGTCTTTGTGAATGTGATATGCATCAGTCCATGAACACTATGTTGGCATGCCATCTTAAGGCTTAAGAAACATTTAAACATGAGCAGAATAAGAACTTAGCTGATAAACCAGCACATTATAAACTTCTTGCCAAAGAACAAGATATACAAGAAAAACAAGATATAATAACTGAAATTAAAGAGTTCTATCCATTGAGTTTTAAATATAAGAATGTCAACAAACAAATGTCTTATAGGTTTGTGGTCTTTAAGCCGTGTTTGGTGTGCTGTTGTGTTCTGTGTTTCTGTGCTCAGACTGACAGCTGAGGGCTAATTTTTCAGCAGACATGGTGCAAAAAGGAGAAATAAGCCCAGCTGGAAGCTTCTCTGCTTGGCTGCATGGTATAGACCAGCTGCCCATTTCAGAGACTGCAGCGTGCTTAGACTGTACACCATCAAAGCTTTGCTGCCCACCAGTGCAGCAGGATAAAATATATCACTTTGCATGCTCATTTAAAAAAAAGCACTCATCACTTCTGTAAATGGTCAGCATCCATTTAAAGCACAAGACAAGAACCCCTCAGACTATATGTATTTTTTTAGGATGAGGAACAATGGAGATTCACACTGGCATAGGCTGCGTCCCACTTTGCATACTTCTACTACACACTAAAAGCAAGCACTCTGCTGATATAAGTGCAAACTGTTCAGTATTTAGTAAGGACAGTAAGCTATATATACTACCCACCACTTAATAAAATTGCATCTGGAAGTCACAGCCGTCTTGTTCTATTTTATTTGTGTTTGCATGGACGCACACCTACCTAAATAAAAAAATCTAAACTTCACCTCACTACTCACTACACTTTAATAAAAAAAAACCTCCAGATTCAGAATAGATTCTGCCTCACATAGCTCTTTTGCTGAGAAATGGGCAATATTAGATAAAAAAAACATACATGAATGAACAAATCCAATGGACATAGTATACCATCTGGGCATTTTTGGCATACTATTTTCAATATGCTTTAATAGCATTCTCACATTTTCTTGATCTAATTTCTATGTACAGGTAGTATACGTACTGCAGTGCATCTTGTGGGCACATTGTCACATGTGGACATATTGCACACAAAACATGTAAACTGAAAAACAGCTATAAACTGTCAGTAATATTCAGTTTTCTCAGTTCATTTTATTATTATTTGCTTCAAAGTTACTGATGTATGTATTTAGTGTCCCTAGCAATTAGATACTGCATCAAAGGAAGGATTTCTGTAAAGAGGTGTTAATGTGTGAAGATTGCATTGGATGGATTTCTTGTATAATATGCATTATCTTGCTCCAGCAGCGAACATTATTTCCAAGAAATCCACTGCCATGAACAGGGTGAAAATAACAGCCACGTATCAAAACAAAAGAGATTGAGGACAATCATAGCCATTAATTAAATAACACCAAAAGCCTTTATCAGCTGCAGAAATGGACAATGTTCTCTACTTCACAGTCAGAACGACCAGATGAAAAAAACTGCTGTTGGATCGCATTTTATCTCGAAGGCTGTAGGCCGAATATACTGCTTTTATATATTTAACATGCACTGATGTCTTGCTTGACAGACATGTGGATATCCCTCGTCAGCCATTCGGGCCTAAAGTTAATGAAACGATTAAAAGGAAATGAAGACCTTGCGTTTCCATAGATGATTTATTTTTCTTAATAAATGACTGTTCACTGATGTGGAGAAGAGGGAAAGACATGTTATTATCATCGTTTGATGATGTGGATATGTGAATGCAGTAGGAACAAAATTATTAAGGGGCGTCTGTAGTTTTGAGGCAATGACGACAGTTTTTAATGCACACATGATTGTCTATGTACTGCAACGTTGTTAGTATTCAAGCCAGACACTGGTGTAAATGATCCAATTTATATTTGCCGTCAGCTCATATGTCAGCAAAATATTTAAAAGGCATCTAAAATGTACAATTCCGTGATCTTATCCCTCAGAAAAATTTCAGGAGAGTCGGGAAGGTGACCTACCTGATCTCTGCATGCACAGAAAACGTAATTTCAGTAACAACAGGATGGGAAAGTAAAAATAACTCTGAGGAGGTTGTCTGACAGACCTCCTTTTATGGCACAGTGATGTATGAGGGGATCCTGAGAGATTCGTGAAATCAAAGAAAATTTTCATCAGAATTCCTACAAGAGATTGAATTCCTTCGGCACATCCAATTAGCTGTCATTGTGTCAGTCAAGTGTCAGTCCTCCAAAAATGTTTCCTCTAAAACACAAAAGGAATGAAAGAAGCCCTGACCCAGTTTTTCAGTCCTTCATATCAATCCATCTGTTACAAGAAAGAGAGGACGTGTCACAGCGAGACGAGAGCAAAGATTGAGAAAAACACTGGGGTTAGAGGAAATCCAGAGTAACATTGATCGAGCATGCTCAGGTGTCAGGAGCATTTTGTATGTGGCAGAGTGGATAACGCTGAACCATTCATTGGTGGAGCAGTGGCGAGGACAGTGAACTCTTCTCTGACTGAGGCTCTGTTTCTCTGAACCTCTGCAACTGGCAGGAGGAACAACTGGGCTGCACATTATATAGAAATTACTGAAATATACTGTATGTGTATATCACAATGTTTGCAATAAGAAACAAATATGTTGGTCATATAATTTTCAGCTTTTAAATATATTTTAATAACATTTAATATGATTTTATAAATTTACCATATTGCATATCACATTGTTTGGAAAGCATCACATTTTTCTTTAATGCAGTTTTAAAGGATAATGCTTGTAAAATGGAAACTTTCTACACAAAGATTATTAAAAAAATAACTGCATTGAATAGTGCTTTTTTCATTGTGACATTTCCCAGATAAATCAGGCAAACCTATATAAAGTGACCTGGTTTATTGGCAGCAGTCTGTGGAGATCTTTGAGAGGGTCTCCTGTTAGGCAGTTTTGGAGGGGTTTCAGGACTCAAGCTGAAGATGCCACCTGCTCTGTCTCTGCAGCCTGTGCTCTCCTTCTCTTTCCTCTATTAGACTGGACCGTCCCCTGCTTCACTTTACATCACAACAGTGAACTGCAGCAACATAAGCTGTCCAGATGGACAGAAAGAAGAAGGATGAGCATGCACACACACACACACTGCTTCTTATGTTCAAGGATGGAAGCAAATCAAAGGGAACAAGCAGTAGCAGGAGGTCACATTTCAATCTGTGCCTTCCATTAAAAACACTCTGAGCCTCATTAATAGTGAAAAAATGTAAATGTGTGAAAAAAGACAAAACTACTCATTTAGTTTCTTAAAGACTGAACCTGCTAGTTTAATTTAAAGAGGCAAGCATTCACCGCACACTAATTAAAGTAAGCACGCTGGGAAATGTTAAACAGCTTTCAGAGCTCCAGGGAGAGCAGAGATTTAGATTGCCCAGTAATAGGCTTCACATACACACTGCAGATAAATGCAATTGCCACTCCTCTTTTGAGTGCTTTATCCTGTTCTGTGTACAAAGTTTGGCTTTTTAAGGGAATGGCAATCAACATTTCCTCTCCAAAAATTGCCTACTACCTAGGAAACAGGAAATTTGTGTGAGACATATACAGGAGGAGGGATCACTATTGAAACTTCAATTAACTGTAAGCTGTACTTACATCACAGACTACGGCTGGGTTAAAAAAATATTGATTCTCTGATTTAAATGGATCTTCAATTTCCATTTAAATCAGATGTGTTTCTTGGTGTTTCTTGAAGTTTGTTGGATAAGTGTGAATTAGCCTTAAATGCTAGATTTGCTAAAGGTTACTTTTGTTAACGCTCTGAATCTGACAAAAAAAGCCACCACTTCCAAATTGGATACTTTAATGTCTTTTAAAAGTAGTTTGTACAAAACAGAACTAAAACTTATTGCAATAACAACACTCTTTCAAACACTTTTCAAGGTGCTGTTAAATCACAAACATACAGGTACAGTATGTGGGTTAACTTAGTCTAGTCAGCCTCTGTTCACTGTAGTTTCCCTCACAAGCCGTGTGGTTGAGGGGTAACCCATGCAATGCAGTCCAGAGAAAACACAGCTATAAATGGGTCAAACCACTGGCATCAAGGTTTTGGTAAATGCCAAAGCATTGCTAAGGCTTAACTATGTTAATATCACAAATCATCTTGCCTTTGCATGTCTGCATGCCATAAAGCATGTCAGACACTTAAAAAAAATTATAACAAAGGCATTAAACATCATTTAGATTTAAGGCTAACTAAAGTCCACTATTTCAACATGACAATATTTGAAAGGAATGGTACAATGCATCCTTTCCACTAAGACTGAAATATTGTCTTGTAATAATCTATCAGTGGTTATATTCAAAGGCTAGTCCGATTATTTTAATTTTTTATGAAAAGGTAAAGAACATTTTAATTTTGTTCAGATATTCAAATATTTTTTAGAGAATGGCAAACATTCATTTTGGTGCGAATCATTTTGGCACAAAATTATTGCATATGTCATATTTTATGTGTAACAATGTGCTCAAAAAACAGGCATAAACAACATAAAATTCAAATAAACGTTTTTAATCCAAATAATCCAAGAATGACGCAGGCATGAACAGGCACCACAGAAGACCACAGAAGACCACAGAACATCACTTTTATAACCAACAACCATGAATACACAGGAAACAGCTTATAAAGACAACCTAATCAGAAACTAACTACAAACAGTCGATACTCATTGGACAGGACAAGCACAGGAACTCCATATATGGTCACAAACATGGAACAAACCAACATGACAGTCCAGACGGGGGTGTTACATTATGTTATTGCTTTGCATCAGATTTTGTGTGAAAGGGCTTCTGAAGTGTTGCATGGTTGTGCTATTGTGTCAGACTTTGAAACTCTCAATTGAAATTTTATCTGACAAAATTACCAAGCCAAGTTTCCAAGTACCAAGTTTCTTTTTGTTAAAAAGCCAAGTTGATCTGGCATTGACATAACAGGTTGCATCTGTAATAGCATTGTGCACCTGTAAGAAACCACTTGAAATGTGTTGGTTTGTTTACAGTGCTAAACGAGTGTCTTAGCAGTCTGTTCTGTGTGTGCTTAACGGCCCGAGGCTCATGGCCTAGGGCCCTTTGTTCCCAGGCTGCATACCTGGAGTCAGCAGGATGACAGAGGTGACAATCAGAGAGCAGATGACCAGAATAACAAGCAGTGCGATCGCTATTCCCTTCCAGTTCCTCTGTGGAGGGTTACTGCCCACCAGCTCCTACAGAAAGAGAAAGCATGTGAGTCAATGAATGCAAATGGGAGGTTAGTCAAGGAAACAAATTCTGCCACCAGCTCTGTGAAAATCAAAGAGCAATTTAGCATGGTGTAGTGTAGCCACTTTTTTGGTTATTAGCGATGCTGAAAGATTTATTTGTTAAATAAAGTTCAAAGTTGTTAAAAGCTTGAGAGCATTTTAACTTCTAAAGGCAGTACAAATCACACATTATTTGTATGTTTCATACAAATCAATTAAGTACAACCAACACAAATCAATTTTGTTCAAATTCGAGAGATGTTCTTCATTAACAATTGGCCTAAAACGGAGCAAATTATTTTGCTAAATGTTCTGCTCTAAACGAAACATATTTGATAAATTAATTCGACTTCTTCCATGTGAAAACATCAAACTACACGTGACAGCAGCGAGCTATTTCAAACTGGCGATGAATCAAAAAGACAGGCAAGATACGACAAATGTGAATTACACACAACAGACTTAATCAATCAGACTTGCATTCTCATAAAGAAGCTGAGAGGATTATATCCCGCGCTTCATGAATCCTGCTTATACACACAACACAGAGATATAGCCGCTACAAAAACAAGACTGTTAGAAATCAAAGCAGCTTAAGTATAAAGTAGAACGTATGTAAATAGACTTGTGCAGCTATGCCCTGTGTTCCTGTGGCTGACGTTTTTATTGGACTGAACTCAGACTAATGGAGTGGAAGTCTAGCAGCTGGGGCAGCATTAAACTCTTTAAGGCCAGAGCTGTTAGTGACCTTGTTCCTGTCCTAATTGAATAGCACTGCAGACAACATTAGCCTGGAGATAACAGTAGCCAGAGCCTGTTTACTGGGACACCCATTACAAGGACTCATTAAAGTCTTTTTTTTGGTCTGTTTCTGTTTTTTTCTTAAGCACTCTCTCTCTCTTTCGTGGACCACAGACTCTTCTTTTCCAGCATGAGGATAAACCACGCATGAATAAAGACAGCGTTTACAGCACTAACCACCAACAGTTCTGCCCCACATATGCTCTTTGAATAACAATTATAGACGTGATAATGCTGGATCCACAATGCTTTGCTGCTTAATTGTGACATTAAAATAATTTTATTAGCAGTGAGGCTGATCAATGCCTATGGAAACACACACAATTGTTCAGTATACTGCACATAAAACCTCTTGCCAAATCTTCCCAAAAGCTCCAATCTAGTTGGCTGCTGTACAAATTCTGATAATTAGGGTGTACAAGTGTTTTATTTTTTTATGTCTATTTGTAAACAAGATACCATCCTGTTTACAAGATACTGAACTACTAAATAAAGCGCTTCTTATTGCTGAATTTTCCAAATGTTTGTAAGGTTCATGGCATCAAATCTTTGAAAGATATTCAGAGTTTTGTTTAAGGGACTTAAAACTTTGTTTTCTGAGCTTTATCTCCTATATCCAAGTTAAATTATTTTCCTAGTGTGTGTGTGGTGAATTTGGAAAAACATTTTTTTTTTAATTTTGAGTATTGTTACACTAACTCACATTTGATCACCTTTAACCAAACCTTTTATCAGTAAAGCAGGCATGACAATGTTGATAACATAAAAACTCCAGTATGAATGTTCCTGGTCAAAAAGAGCTGCAAATTCTAAACTAAACTCTGACAGTCACTAATATAATTCTAAACTAAACTCTGATAGACGCCGATATGTGAGGGTAACTACTACAGTACCAGTCCAGTGATAACCCAACACTTGCTCATAAGGCAAATACACAAGAAAAAGGGGGAAGCCAGAGGGAGTGGAAGAGTATGGTGGACAATCCAGATATATGATGTCCATCTGGATCCATTATTATCATATAATTGTGTCCACTGTCACACTGGCATAACGCTCAAAAAACAGAAAACCGCACTCATCTGTCAACTGCTTCATGGATATACCACGTACCCTCTTCATTCCATCTAAGCAGTGCAACACTTTCCAGAGCCATTACAGCTAATAATGCCTGCTGCCCAAAACACAATAATCATCTTTTTATATTTTTACTAACAAATCAAGACAATATGGTAAACTCACACAGATCAAGAGCATGCTTTCAGACAACATAATACAAAAGGCATGCACGCAAGCACACAGCCAGATAATGAACTGCTGGCATGTACTATGCACAAAGAGAAAGGATACAGAAAATAAATAAATAGAAACAGAAAACGAAGTGTTTTGGCAGGTGTGAAATGAATACAGATCTGTTGATAACAACAGAGAGAGAATCAGAGCACTCCAGCTTTTATTGCTGATTGGAAAGACTGCTTACTGCTTACAATGCCAAACGACAGAAAAAAATAAACAAAAACTGACTTGAAAAGACACACTCCAGCCTAGGTGCGGCTCAGAAAAACAATTGGACCAGATAGACATGAGGCAGAATGCCAGGAGAACGTATAAGCTGTGTTTCTGTTTTTGAAACATTGCAATAATCAATTACAATGCTGTGGGTCTGTTTAAGATATGTGTGTTCTGAATTACAAAATAAATACCGCACTGCTGTTTCTAGCAAGAGGCTTGGATTTTAGTTTGTAAAAAGCTTGAGGTAGAAATGAATGAACCTTCAGCATGATCCAGCAACATTCTTTATAAAACCACCTTTTTATCACAAGAAAAAGATTTATTGTAAAACTGTCCACTTATTGGTAACACGCATTTATTGGTGACATGCACAACCATAAAAATATTTACAAAGCCACTTTGCTTAACTGAATCAATAGCAAGCTATCATTTGCTTTAATTGAGATTCAAGGCAGAGAAGAACCGTTTGCATTACTAATCTTCATTGTCTATCATTACCTCGTAAGACTTAGGGTAAGTGTACCCTTTAAGCCGAGGCACCATTTAAGCCCACTTGCAACTTTGACTTCAAATATAAAAAGAAGAGGGTCTTGTCTTGTGTTACTTATTATTTTATCAAATCCGACAACTTCTTACTAACATGTCAGTATTTGTTGAACACCAATCACATTTGTCATTTTTGAGTTAAGCTCAACCATATTCATGTAGTCTCAAGGGGGCTCACTTTAAGTCGCCTCAAAACTTTGGTGTTTTGGGATCCCTCTGAAAAAATCTATTTTCAACCATTAATTTGCGAAGTACATCCATATTATGTCATTTAAGAGATTAATGATTTGTTTTTTGTGTATTATGAAGTTTTGTGTATTATGACCTTGCGAGCAAATCGCAAGGTCAAATCAGTAGTCATGATATGCACAACGCGGCTGGAGTAGAAATATTAAGTGTATGAACACATCAATATATCAATTAAACCACGATAAATGGTTTGGGTGAGTTAAATATTTTCAAAAATTGGGCTTAAATGGTACAGTACCAAAAAGCAGATAGCATATGCAAACTTTGTTTGAGAACAACTTCAAAAATTCTGAAGATGGGACATAAAAAGAATAATTATGAAATCAAGTTAAAAGCGTAATATGTTCCAAACATAATAAAAAATATATATCTTTTTTTTTTGGTGTGAATATATCTTTATTTCCTCAGTAACTACTGTAGAACCATTTAAGCCCATCTAATGTATTTAAATAAAAATTTGCTGAAAGTATGATGTTTGGTACATTTTTTTTCTGTAATTCAGTGACTTTCTCATATCTCACTGATATCATTAACTAGACTACATAGCACATCACATACTGCGAAGTGTTTTTTGTGTTATGTCGCTTTTTGCAATTGAAAGCTTTTACAAAAGAAAGCTAAAAAAATGAAAGTGGCCGATCAGTAACCTGTTTACCAATGTGTAGGCCTATTTCATGCAAGATATTGTTGATGCACTGTAATGTAATTTACTACTTTTAAAAACAAATACAGTTTTGTCAATATTTAATTAAATTTTGTCAATATTAAATGAAATGTAAATATGGGGGCAGTTGTGGTCTACTGGTTAACGAGTCGGGCTTGTAATCAGAAGGTTGCTGGTTCGATTCTAGCGCCGGCAGGTAGCAACCGAAGTGCCCTTGAGCGAGGCACCTCATCCCCGATTGCTCCCCGGGTGCTACAAGGGAGCACTGCTCCGGTGGTGTGTGTGTGTGTTCACTCCTCACGAAGGATGGGTTAAATGCAGAGGTCACATTTTGGTTATGGGTTACCATAACTGACAAATACATGTCACTTTCACTTTAAATACTGAAACCAATGAAAATTAGTTTTAGGCCTACTTGGTCATGCTTGATCATGGTGGTTAATTGTAACAAGCAAAACATTAAATGCAAGTTAAAAAAATAAATTGTGTACAACATGTAACATGTTACTGAATAAATGTTTTTCAGTAACCAAATTTTTTTATTTATATATTTGTGTCAATAATTGTGCTTGTGGGCTTATTTGGAACACAAATTGCAGTGATGGGTCGTAGACACAGGGATCCATATGCAGCATTTTATTGGAACACAAGGTCAATAGCCAGCAAACAGGAGTAATAGAGAAAAGGCAGAATCATAAACCAGGTACAGGCAGAGGTCAGGGCAGGCAGCAGACAAGAGAGTAGCAATGTCCAGAGGTGGTATTTATACAGAGTCTTAATGATCATGAATTGGAAACAGGTGTGATGGCATGAGCGTGGTCAGCCCCAGGTATGGTGGCTGCTGAGAATTGTAGTTCAAGTGACAGTTCAGGTGATGGTTCCCATTAATGGCCAGAAGGGGGAAGTGTGGGAACCTCAACGTAACACAAATGCCAGACTTTCAACTTTATTTATAGAATTTCTTTAATTTGTTTTTTTAAATATGCATAAGTAAATGAATATACTTTCAAATGAGAGATTAATCCTTCCTTTTAACAAATGATCATGTTTATAAACCATCTTAGTATCTATGTAAAATACGTGAACTTAGATTTTGGTGGGCTTAATGGGCACACTTACCATACATTTGTATTGCGTTGTGTCTCAGGATTACCACAGTTTCTTTTGCTATCTTTCCTAAATAGCGGATCTTTGTGATTCTGGTGATGTATTTCAGAGTCAAAGTATCTAGTCAGTTTTCGAGTCTCAGCCCTTAGATAACAAATACATGGACTGCAACTACTGAGGAAATGCCAGTCGTTTGAAAGCTGTAAGACATTAAATCAGAAAGTTAATCAGAGTTTTGATTCAAACACTTAGTACAAAGTAAACTAGATATCCTTGATCTCTATGTTCTCCTTGATCTCTTTTTACTTTTTGCCTTGTGTTACAGTGTGTGTCCAATTTTAAATTAAATCCTTCCAAAACATCATGCATTGATCATATGTTGGTGAGACCTTCCTGCAAAGAGGGCAGATTTTGGCCAGACAAAGCAGAAATGTGAACCAGACTTTATGTCCAACAAATGTTAATTTTGAAATGTCGAAGTAACAGGAGGTGGACTTGCTAAACCCCTGCATCACAGCAGCTGATGTTGTCACATGATCACAAACACATGGGGCAGCAGGAGCTGGCACACATTCTTAAGCAGAATGTTATCACTCCTGCAGCACAGCACCTGCTGAGGGCTTGTCTCTTTAATACGCTGTATAGTGTGAGGGCTCAGAACAGTGGCAAGTATCCTCCATCACATTCAGTGAGAGGTATGAGGCTTAAATGCGAGATGACACATTTTCCCCTACCGCTTTTCAAAGCTTTTCAACAGCAGGAACAAATCTAATAGTTGCTTCTTTTTAAAAAATCTTTTTCTTTTTTTACTGAAACAGGCACATGATTGGCAGAAAGAAGACGGAATTCATACTAAGTGAAGACTGCAACACGGCAAACAACCCCGAACACACCCATTGTGCTAGATTAGTTACTTAGTGGTTAATATCACCTGAACATCTCAAAATCACTGGGCAGCAAACAAAATTCTTTAGGATACTGTAGGCTGTAGAGGCCATCAAACAAACCCTTCCTGCTTCTTAAATTCCATGATGCTAGTCGCAGTCCCCCTAATAGCATTTAAAAACATGTTACTTTTTAATTATATGATTTCTCTAGGAAGCCCCTGTGGGCCACTGATAACGATTCCAATTTAGTTGACTTGTTTTCAGCTTCATATGAAATGCCAAAATCATATGGCTCTATCTCACATTCTCATCTGTCAAATGCCTGATGCAGGAGCAGCAGCACCACAGAAGGGTTAAATGGCACTTGTTTGAAAGGAGAGTGCTTATAGAGAACGTACAAACCTTTTCAGGAGTGAGACTGGATAAGCAATTTTTTGTTAAACTGTAGTAGATATGTTTGGATTAGCAAACTACTCACAGACTGTCCAGCATTAGTTCACCCAAAAATGAAAATTATGTCATCATTTACTCACTCTTATTTCATTCCAGACCTTATTGGCCTCTGAGGAACACAAAAGCAGATACTACGAAATACATTGTAACTAAACAACAGTGCCACCCATGGACTTTTATTGTATGGACACACAACTACAAAACATTTCTCAAAATAAATTAGTTTTCCACAAAAGAAAAAAAACTTGGTTTGGAATTATAGTCATTTTTGAGTAAACTAACCCTTTAAGATATTATTAAACAATATTCTGTAGGATTAAAACGTTTTACTGACACAACTTGTTGACTAAAATAATGAGGTTATGTTACAAAGATCCAGCATGTGACTTGAAATAAAATTGTAAAAGAAATGGTTAACAGCACACAATATATACAGTGCTACATAGTGATCTATACACTTTCTTTGTAGAAATGAATCTATACACTTTCTTTGTAGAAATGAAAAAGGCATGTAGAAGAATGCAGGTAAAACATCAAGTGGGAGAGCAGTATGCAAAAATATCAGCTACACAAAATAGCATCTAAAAGCAACTATTATTAGACCTATTATAAAGCCTAGTATTTGTACACTAATCTGATTGTAAATCTGATTGTAGCTTTAACATGAGCTCATTGCTTTTGGTGGCCATAATGTAACGATATAAATACTACACCTTTAAGTTTTTTTAAATAAATCCTGCGTTAATAAGATTGCGCTTCCTATTGGTTGCGCCGGTGGCGCTATTCCCCCCTAAGTGCATACAGTCTGCAGCAGAGCTATGGAGAACTGCTGTGGGTAGGTCGTTTTTGTTGTAGCTCCACACCAAAAGTTATAAATATGGTTTCATGTGAAATGTTAGATGCTGTTTGAACATGTTTTAACATCATCGACATAGATTAATTTGTAGAATATGTTTTCTGTTTATATGAGTGTTATTTCGATACTTTTATTTCCGTTTTGATGTACCCTTTTCCACGTGCGTCCATGTGCTAACAAAGTGAAATGTATTTTGAATAGGTGGAACTATAACACTGAACGATACATTTTGTCTCCTACTGCTCTGTGTGCAGGTAATTGTTTTTCATCATAGTGCTTCTGTATTGTTAAGTAAATGTTTTGTGCTGTGTTTTGTAAAGCACTTAATTCATGGGTTTACTATCTTATTATTAACTTCTCATACATAACGTTACAAAGTTCTATAAAATGGATGATGTAAGCTGTTTAATTTATGCAGTTCATACTATTCATTACTTGATATAGTCTTTCTATTCATGTTTTTCCTGCTTGATTTAAAAGGTCTATATGATCACAAAGCAATAAGTTTAAAAAAGACAATACTGAATTGTTTAAAAGTCTGTTTAATTGACATGTAGAAATTGTCTTATTTTAGATTCCTGTTTAAATTTGTTGTCTTTTGTTTTTAACACCTTAATATTAACTGTTATATTAAGTGGAGCAGCGCTATGGAGAACTGCTGTGGGTGGAACTATAACACTGAACGATACATTTTGTCTCCTACTGCTCTGTGTGCAGGCCTCAAATAAATTTTAACGTCATCCATGTTCAGAGTGTGAGTGCTGATGAAGGGTGGGACAACCCGGGTCAGATAAGGACAAGGAAGGTCACAATTACACTCATTCACACTGATTTCTGTGCCGACTGATGTTAACATGCCAACTGTTAGCGTTTCTGTATGTTCTGTGTATTTGAGAACTACGCTTTTTTCCCACTGGCTGTTGCTTATATGGAAAAAAACAAGCTTGGACCGCCCGTGTACGTGAAACATAATACTGAAATTTCACACTTCACAGAAGCTGATTTCGAATTCATCATCGACCAGCATCAGAGTGCAAGTATGAAAGAGAAAGAAAATAATAAGAAGAGAAACCCCTAATTCCCTCGACTGCACAGCTCTAAATGCATTCCTGCTGTGCTCTAAAAGCATTGTTCAGAGATGTCTGGCAGGTTGCAATTCCCTGGCAATACCCAATGGAGGAGCCTGGAAGGGCATCCAAAGCCATTTGCTAAAAATCACTGTGGCCTCCAAATCTAACAACACAATTTTTTTTCATTTAACTGGCAAATAAGATCCCACCTTCATTTTTTATTTGCTATTAAAGGCTTCGAGTCATCTGAAAAAGTCAGGAAGGGTATTTCGAACCTATCCACTCTCACATGCTTTTCTATGGTTCAGAATTGACCTTATCTTTCACCGGCTGGCCAAACTTCTCTGACTGTCTCTCTGCTTCTCTCTCGGACAGCTAAAAGACTTCTAATTACCAAATGACCATAAAGTGGTAGATGGCAATCTTGTTAAGAACATGTAACTCAGTGTTACTCTCTAGAGAATAGTAACAGTAGGGAAACTGTACGATGTGATTTAATATGAAACGCATATTCAAAATCTGTCAGTCAAACCCTATAAATTTAGTTTAACATTGTATGAATTTAACAGTGTACTGACCTGTTAAACAAGGGCACGGTGACACAGAGTGGAGGGGTCTTGTAAAACCCTGAATAGGGTTTTTTTGTAATAATGACCACCTGATTGTACATTACTCAGCTTATTAAATGGCCACTTACCACATGCATTAATTAATTGGACACAACATATTGATTTGACAAGAAATATCTTATTAGTTATAATATTATTTTGTGAAAATTTTAAATAAAACCCAGCCAGGATGAGCGATCTGATTTCACTTAATCATTGAATGTGGAGTGGTTATTGAGGATAATTTGCTGGATTGCTGGGGCAATTAACCAATCAGAGCAGAATATTCAAGGAAGACCTGCAATAAGGTTTTTTTAAAAGCTAATACTGATATCTAAAGAGCAGGTTTATAATGCCTATATATAATGTAGCAATTTGTAATGCGGATGACACAGAAGCATTCGTAGAATCCATATGCAGCGGTTTATTTACAAAATCCAGAGTACAAGGCAAAATGTTAAACAGGCAATGGTCGAGACAGGCAGCAATAATCAAAAATGTGGAACAGGCAATATTCGAGGCAGGCAGCAATAATCCGACAGTGAGAAAACAGGCAAGGGTCATACACGAGCAAACAAGCAGATCAGGCAGTCAAAACAGGTAAGGGTAATCCAACAGGGGAAGGCAACAGTAAACAGGCAATAATCACAACAGGCAGACAATCAGAATATAAACGCTCGGTATGCAGGTAAGAACACTGGCAATACTTCGCAACGTGCTGATTTGAGCATGCTGCTTAAATAGTCCTTGACAGGAACAGAAAGTGACGTAAACAGGAAGCAAAGGGAGTCAGAGTCAATATTCAGGCGAGGGCTCCCTCAGCTGGCGTGGTTATTGCGTGACGTTACACAATTATAGTAAACTGCTGGAATTTCACAAAAGTCTGTGTGTAATGCTTTCACTTTTACAGTTTGACCTACACTACCAGTCCAAAGTTTGGAAAGACTCACTCATTTTTTATAATTTTTTTTTTTTAACATTTTAGAATAATAGTAAATTCCTCAAAACTATGAAATAACACAATGTAACTTTGGGAATTATGCTGTGATAATAAATTAAACTAGGTTATATTCTAGCATATTCAATGTAGTCACCCTTTTCCTAGAATTTACAAAAATACATTTTTGTCATTTACTTGACGTTTAACTGTGCGTTATCTTTCATTGTCGAAACAGGGTAAGCAACTGGCTTATTCGCTTGATTTGGGCCTACGCTACAACATGTTTAGAGCGCCCGCTACTGGATGAGATGGCAAACAATAAAATAATGCACTACACACGGCACTTTAAAAACCGAATAGTTTATTTATAGTTCAAATACGGATATTTCATGTCATGTTCGAATGCATATTCGAATATCGAATAAAAAGTGACAGTCCTATTGCATAGATGGTGACAAACAACTTTAGAGTAAACTTTTTTGAGTAAATTGCACAGGAATGTTTTAAGAAAAAAATTACAGAAGAGGGAAAAATGACTATACTTATTTTAACAGTATAGTATGAACCACTAATATAAAGTTAAGCTAAAGTTAAGCCATTTTTAGGGTAGTTTTCTAGCAACAAAAAAAAACACTCCATCATGATATATGTCGTTACATGATTTGGTATAGTTATGGTATAGTAAATATAGTCATGAGACATACTCCTAATTTTAAAAATTAAAAAAAATAGCTTTTGCAGTGTTTTGGTTGGATCCCAATTTCTGTTACCTTTGTTATTACAGGTAATGGTGTAAAATGCAATAAAGTCATGTTCTTCTGCAGAACAGGGCTTTGAAATGAAGGCTTTCTGTTCGATTGGGGAGAATGTGACAATCCATAAGTGAGGCTCATTACCTGCAGAGCGGCCACCTCGTCAGGGAGTATTGAACAAAAACAAGCTGAGCAACGCTTGTATAACACGCCATTATTGATCAATGCACATCGGTGAGCCAGTTCATCAAGCCCTTTTCCTCCAGCCAAGTGAGGCCCAGAAGTGGACAAGATGGTCGGTCTTAGGTTCTGGAACATTCTCAGTGCTTAATCACACAATTTTTACTGCAAAACAAGCACCAATTTCTTTTGTTTTAACACCACCTTCCCCAACTCAAACTGGAGAGTCCTGGAGTGTGGTGGATAACCTCAGTTCCTTATGATCTGCAATTATGATAATGATAAGGAGAATTAGCTAAGCTCCTGGGTTAATGAACAGGTAATTTAGGCAGGCAGAAGTAATGCTCAGAGCAAAGTGGGGGGTTGGGGGGGTATGCATGGAATAGACAGTGGAATAGATAACACAGATTGATATCTGTGAAGAGAAACCAATAAAGACTGCATAAAATTAATGAATGCATTAAAAAAGGGATGAATATAAAAAAGCCAGAGGGCATGATAGCCCCTGGAAATCTAAGAAACGAGGATGGAAATCAACCAAAGATGGGCATAATAATTTATCTATCAATTTCATTTGGTATTTATAGTGGTGCATAAATGCACTTCCCCTCTGTGAGTATAGTACAATGTGTTAAATGGGTGAGAGTATTGTACTTTTTCATTTTGATAAGCAATTGAATAAGAAGCTGGTAGAGGAAACAGAATAAGCATGTTGGAAAATGAACAGCAGACTGTCAAATACTGTCATGGCACAAATTACATGAAGGGCTAGTGATAATATTGATTCTGAAATGTCCATTTGACAGAGGTAATTCTTTGTTTAATTGCTAAATTTGCCTTATAAATGATAATACTTTACCCAGAAAGATTTTTGTCTTTGTTTGACAGCAAACAATTCCCAACATTTCCCAATTACCCATTCCGTTTATCTTATACAGTTAATTTTTTCAGTGCTAAGAGAAATGTCTGAATTGTAACATTGACTTGACTTTGCACTGTTAAATAAGACATTCTTAGCCTTGCAGGTCCAAGTGCAATACAGCAACATGCCCTGATAAGAATCTTAGTAAATAAGTTATAAAACAAGAGTTATAAGTCCTGAAGTGTTAGTCCAGGGGTTTCGGAACTGCAGCACTCAAATAAAAGACCAACAAAGTGCCATAAGACTCAGGCTGGTTGCTCGGGGGGCAGTTAAATGTGAAAATGTTTCAAAAATGAAAATTTTGTCATCATGCAAAATTTTATTTTATCATCATGCAAAATTTTATTCCCTTCTGTTATTTCAAACTTTTCAAATGATTTTCATGAAGAAACGCAAAAGGAGTTGTATAGTAAAAATAGTACATAAATGTTCACACCATCTTTTTTTCAAAAAATGAATGCATGCTGGGAACAAGCTACAAATGTAGCTTGATATTACATGCATCTAATCAAACCTACCATATATTGCTAATGCAATGCTCTACCAATTGAGCTACACAAACCCAGTAGTTTGTTTAAAGTCTGTAAACTGCATACAATCGTGTAAGTCAAGTGTGTGTATGTATAAGTCGCAAAGTTATTTGAAATTATTCTATTATAATTTATTATAATATAATTATATTTTAGGGTGTTGTTACAGTTGTTACCTTGTTACAGTGTTAATATACATTTAAGTACTGAGTCATATTAATTAACAGCAAGCACTTATAGGGTTAGGATTAGGGTTTGGTTTGGGGTTAGTTGCACGTAATTATGTATAATTTACTGTTATTACTATAGTAATTACATATATGTAACAAAGACACTGTAAATTAAAATAAGGTTCTATCTAATGGACCTTCAAAAACCTGTCCAAAAACCTGCTTGTACAGTTTGCACTGTCTGTTTAAACAAACTAGCCATGGAAAGAGAACAAACAGAACACATAAATACTCATAACGGCAACTGAAGAGAACAGTTTGGAGTATTTGCTCCGACTATGCCAGGAAAGGGTTTCATTTGCAAAATACATATTGAAAGATTCAAAGGCAGCACTACATTTAAGCTAAATGTGTTTCAAAAATTTCAAAAAGTCAATTGAGGTGCAAATCAAACAGCGGTGTGAGTCTGTGCTGTTGCTATTCATGCAGGGCTGCCTAACCTCCCAGGAACATTAAGAATTGAAAAGTCACTTTCCTGTTGTTGTTATCTATCAGCCTTCATTCCCCACTGCACGCTTGTCATGCCTGTGAGAAATAAATGGCTACCATGGAAACAATACCAGATGACATGCTCTGCTATTCTTCTGCCTGGAAATGGAAAACCCCAAAGTCTGTGTTTTAGAAGCCAGGGTGGCAATAATTAAAATGGCTCACATTTCCCTGAAGTATATAGGTAACAATTTGTGACCCAATCTGGCAAAATGAGTCAGAAGTCATAATGTTCCATTTTAGAATTGTTAAGACTATAAACGATCAAGTAACATGCAAATTGTTTTACATTCTTTATTCTTTCCTGATCCCAGCATGGTGAGCATATTTTATTGTTGTTTACAAGTCATTTGTAGTTCATGTTAAGGTTTATGGAGATCGCTGTGGATAAGCGTCTAAACGCCAAATGTGTTGCAGTTGTATTTTAAAATATTTATTCAAATAAATACTTCAAAATCATTTGAGTTTCAGCCTGGTTTAATATAATTTATATGTATACAAATGTCTTTGGTCAAATGAAGCTGTAAAATAATAGTTTATACATTTATATGGAATGGATTTTTAAAGATATCAACAAAAAATGGGCCAAAAACTTTAAATGCAATTTTCTCAGGTTTTCAATTTGAAAAAGAGGGCAGATGACCATAATTCAAATGTGTATAGCATTTTAAAGCTTATGGTCTCCTCTTTCCATTGATACCAAAATCTCAATTTTGAAATTTGTGACACCCGACTCTATTTTGCTAGATCGGGTCACATTTAAAGAACAGTCTAAAACAATGGTCATATAGCAGAATCTTCATGCTGCAATGTTCATAAAAAGGTCTCTCTAAATGTTCCACAAACAAAAGTTTAATGAGTTATGGGTAAGTAAATTACTGTTTTAATTTTCTCCTACAGCTTAAATACTGATTTCTACTCAGTGCTTTTCTTCTAAATACGGACAGCCTATGAATGCTCTAATGCCACTGGGCTATGGTGACCTTGCCAAGGTACCATGATATTGAGTGTGATTATTTAACAGTAGTTATTTAAAGACCCTATAAAATCCCCCAGACACAAGATACAAACACCTCAGAGTTCAGGTTCCCTACAGCTTGAGGGCCACAACCCTTATGGTTTTATTGATCCCCTGCAATTTTTGGGGATAAATAAGGGCTTTGACCAGTTTCAAGATCTCGTTCCTAAAAGCAATCTTTTCAGTGTGCTGTGATTGAGAGTCCAAAGATAGGACCAAAGAGAACAAAAGCAGACTTAAAGGTGAAGTAATGTGTGTAATCTTTACACCACTTACTGTCACCAAACATAACTGAAACAATAATGACAATCCTCCAATCTGTCATTGGTAGAACAAACAGTTTCACCCTGAACTCACTCCATTGGATGAGCCTTGTTAATATATGTACTTCCTCAAACTTTACCCTATAAACAGCTTTCACACAGTCAACTCCAAAATTGTTGGAATCTTTTATAAAGGTAAAATTAATAAAATTATTAGATTTCAAAATGAATAGGTGCTGCATATCTATCCATTTCTGTGTAAAAAACATTTCTGTGATGTGTAAAAAAAGCAAACGTACCAAGCTTTAATCTTCTGGCAGAGGCAACCACATTTTGGGCTAAAATTTCCTAGCATTAAGTAAAGTTCATTATGCCATTATTTATTACTAAAGCCCCATGACCACTAGTAGCAAAGCAGCTCAAAGCACCAATGAACCATATTTCATAATAGGGGCCATGTGCTTTTCTTTGTATGCAGTCTTGTTTTTGTGTGCATGAAAAAAAAATCTGATCACATCACAAAATTCCTGACATAGTTCCGATAACATAAAGATCAGGGTTTGCCCTTTCTATTAAGAAGGGCTTTACTGTTCCGAAAAGCTTCCCCTCGTGGTGGTGGTGGCATCTAACAGTGGATAATAAAATGTGAAAACCCCAAGATTTTTCTAAAAAATACATTTTCAAAACTATGATCTTGGGGTTCTTTTTTGCTTGTCCTACCATCTGTGTCTCATACACTAATTTTAAAATGAAACAAAACTCTTCTACTTGATAAATGAAAGGCAATTTGCAAAACATTTGGATGAAGATTTGAAACATTGTAACAAATGTATTGTTTATTTTATATGACTATTTTTGTAGTTTTTTCAGGGGTGCCAGTATTTCTGGAATCACAGCACACTACAATATAACATACTATAATTATAGCTATGTATAGTTGTCTCTACATATTATTGTTACAGAGGAGGCTCCCGCACCGCCTCCTCCGCACCACCAGAGGGAACCGTCTCCCGAATATTAACTGGACTTCCATTCAAACTACAATTCCCATAATGCCACACCCATCATTACACACCTGTTCCTCATTACTCCCTTAACTATATAAACTGTTTCCAAACATTCATTCAGTGCGAAGTCTTGTTTTGCCCCGGTGAACATTTCTGAGCATTTTCATATTTACCTTTTGGATTACCCGTGTTACCTTGGACTGTGTTCTGGATTTATGATTGTTTGCTGCCTGCCTTTTTGACACTTGCCTGCACCCTGGATATTCTCTTGTCTCCTGCCTGCCTCGACCCGTTGCCTGTTTATTGTTATGTCTCTGGTTTGTCTACATTGTTCCTGTTTGCTGGTTTCGAACCCTGCCTGTTTTGTCTTACGAATAAAAAGCTGCAAATGGATCCATCCGCCCATGAGTCCTCATTACAGAAGACTTCGACTAAACAAGATCCAGCAGCTATAGTCCAGCTGTCTGCGGAGCTATTGTCACAAGCATCACAGCTAGCCGCCCACCAGTTCCAGTTAAGTCAACTTGCAACTCTCACAGAGGAACTAGTCAAAACACTACAGGGGATGAAACTCCTCCAGAGGCAGCAGGCTACCCCGCTCATTAACCAAGCACCATCACCGCTTGTTCCTACTAACCCACGCCTAGCCTTTCTGGATAAGTTTGATGGCAGCCCAGCCAAATTTAAGGGGTTTCTACTCCAATGCTCATTGTTTGTTAACCAGCAACCATTTTTGTACCCCACAGATTCCAGTCGGATCGCTTTTGTATGTTCGTTGCTCACCGGTAAGGCATTGGATTGGGCTACAGCGGTCTGGCAAGCGAACAGGTCCACTTTTCCTACATTTGGGTCATTCCTGCAGCACTTCTGGGATGTCTTTGAGCACCCCGCTGATGGCAAGAGTGCTGGAGAGCAATTGCTGTCTCTTACGCAGGGGAGAGAGATTGCTGCTGCTTACGCTCTTACGTTTCATACCCTCGCAGCGCAAACTGACTGGATTGATGACATGTTAAAGCTGCTTTTCTGGAAAGGGCTTCGTCATGAGTTACAAGCTGAACTGGCATGCCAGGAGGAAGGTAAATCGCTAACTGAGTATA
>JAZGTK010002651.1:0-30762 GCA_036877625.1 Ambastaia sidthimunki | reverse complement strand
ACCGTGACGAATTTTAACAGTAAAATTATTGGTGAAAATAAAGAATAATCAAAGTACACTTTATATTTACAATATATGTTGGTGTACCTTGCATAACGGCATGAACCTGTATGGCACAATAGAATTCTGTACATTTTTGTATCTTATCTTACTCTGATGACTTGCACTGAATAAAATCAGCCCTTTCTTTAATTGAAATGAATGGGAAGCCGCTATCTGTGTAATTAGTTTGCTGGAGTTTTGCACCCGCATGTTAGAAAAGATGACATTTCAGACTGGATGTCCTGTACATCAATCAAGTGACAAACGTCATCATGAGGATAGATGATAGGCTAACAGCTATTTTTTTAATGCGATCTACCCACACTACCTATGAGATCGACCTGTTGATCGCGATCAACATTTTGGGCACCACTGCTTTAAACCATATAGCCACGTGTTAAAGGGCAGTCAAGTTTAACAAAACAGTGAAAACAATAACACACAACTTTATTAAAAATCATGTCAAAAGTTTTCAGATACTTCAGAAATCAATTCGAAGTTTTCAGATACAATTCTTTTGAAGTATCTACTGTGATTTCTACTGTATACAGGCCAAGTCAGATCACAGAAGTCTTAATTGTTGGGCGATTTTAACATCCTTGTGGATAATATAAAAGATGCATTAGGGTTGGCTTTCAAAGACATTTTAAACTTTATCAAGGTTTCACAGCATGTGTCAGGACCCAGTCATTGCTGTAATCATACTTTAGATTTAATACTGTCCTATGGTGTAAATGTTAATGACTTTAATATCCTGCAGCAGAGCAAGGACATTTCAGATCATTTTGTGGAGGTATTCAAAGACTTTTATTTTAAAGGGTTTAAAAAAAAAAACAGAAACCGGAAGTAATGTGAGATGGCGGGGGTGAAAAATGTGTGTGCATAGAAAAATCAGAGTTCGAGGTGCGTGTGCGTGATGAACGGAGTGTGCCAGATATTATACAGGTTTCCCATTTGGTGAACTGATTACCCTGCCATATACAGATACTCCAACACCAGCCCAGTTCTGCGGTGAGGTAAAAGTCTAATCTTAGGTTATGACTCTTACTCAGGTATGTTGATTGTCATATAAAAAGTCTGTGAAGTGAGGTGTAAAAATTTACTACAAACTGAATATCATCTGAACTTTTTGAGGGAACTGTTTACTTGATTCTTATTGTTGTGGGGATTACAGCAGTAAACAAAGAGCCTCTAAACGCACATTTGAGTTAAGTTGAAATTTTGTACTTTTCCATTGGACTATTCACCAGTGAAGAGTTTGTGTTTCTTTATTCTGTTATTCTTGTGTTTTCTTTGTGTTTGCCAAACACTAAAAAATAAACCCAAACTTCTGTTATCTTGGAGTAGGGGCATCCCTCCTGTCTTGTGGGTTGATAGAGGGAAAAAAGAGTTAATATTACTTCTTACTCTGGGAGCTACCGTGTATGTTATTAAATTCCAGAGCCTCAATCCTCATCAGTCGCCGCTACAAAAGACAAAGGCGTACTTAGCAAGGCAGATAAAAACATACTTAAATAAGTACAGGAATTAAATGTACTAGGGGTTGAAGACCTAGATTTTGTCATTTCCCTAGTCGTCCAAGATACATTGCGGAACATAATCTTACCCCTATGTTGTAGTAAAATTTCCCGCTTCAATTGTCTGGCATGCTATTTAATACATTTACCCATGGTTGCAAAATCAGCTTCTTCCTACAAATACAGTAGAACAATAACTTTTGCCACTAAAGATTGTTTTATCAACAATCTACCTGAACTGTCTCAATTTGTTAGCACAACAGAAAACTTTGAAAACCTTGATAATGCAACAGACAATATTAACTCCCTTTTTTCCAACACCTTAGACAAAATTGCTCCCCTAGGCTCCAATATTCTATTTTTGCTCAGTGAAAACGCTTTCAAAAGTGAAGTTTCTCTGCTGCTGTGATATTACCGTAATTACACAACCCAGTCTCACAGCAGTTTGTGATATAGTCACGAAATTTAATCTATTGATTCGTTTTCATGGACACAAATTTCCAGTTTTTTTCGTGTCACTCAGCATTACTTTCCAACTATTGTATTTCAATAGGAAATATCTTTCGTGCCCTCCACCACGTTTTTCTTTCACAGACGCTTTTTTTTTCTGATTTGTTATTAATTATTTTTAATTATAAAGCACTATTACTCAACATTTAATCAGAAGATTTTATCCTTGTTTTTATTGCTTTATATTCTGTAAGCTACTCGCTGTTATAAACCATGCATATTTATAAGCAAAGAGGCAGTTTATTACATTCCTGAGGGGGCTAAACAAACATATTCCATTAAATTCCATAGATTTTTTTCATAATATCCTGCCGATCATCTTAATAATATTGTAGCTTTCCCAGACAATAATAAGGCATTTTAGTTACAAGGGGTGTTTATTAAGGGCTGTTGTCGGCCACAACCCACGCCGTACACACCCCGGCTTACTACAGCTTTGCACTTGAACCAGCGAGGCGCTCTGTCTCTCCCTGCTCACTCAGATTGCCCTTAACTTAACAGGGGGTAAAGCATTCCCCACCCCCCAAACTGAACGTCCCACAACAGTTCCCCAATAGAACACACAAAGCACTGTAATGACATGCCCTGTTCCTCCCCACCAGCAGAGGAAGCCCTCACCAGAACACACTGACTGTTTGCTTCCTCTGCTTCCTGTCATTTCCTGTTTGGCACTATTTGTATAGTCACTATCGAAGTATTGCCAGTATTCACACTGCATACCGAGTGTTTATTCTTGTTTGTTATATTGTGTATGATTTTGCCTGCTATCTGTCTCACGTTTCTTGGATTACCCCTTTTTGGATTATTTGCCTGGTTTTTGATCTGCTTTGTGTTTTGACCTTGCCTGCTTCTCACGTTACTGATTATTTGCTGCCTGCCCTGACCATTGCCTTTTTCCTTGTTTTGTCTCTGCCTTGTGTTTTTGGATTTACTAATAAACTTCTGCAACTGGATTCTTCAAACACACCTGAGTGTCGCCTGCCTTACAAGCACATTAACATTTGAGAAAATAACAGTAACATTTTGAACACGTTACAATATGTTTCGGCTGTAGGAGACCGTTTATATATTTAGTAAAGATACGTTTTTATAACCCCATTCCTACTCTGGAAACCGGAAGAACTACAAATATGGTGGCTGATTTGTACGCTTTGTAGGAAGTTCTATTGCGCGTCTCTACTGGGAATTGTAGTTTATAAATACATTGGAGACAGCCCTGACTTGGTTGTTCTACAATAGGGTTGAATATCCCCAATGAACTGACATTCTCACAATTTTTTTCATCTTGATCATCTAAATGCAGTATAATGTATGTTTTAGCTGTAGGAGATTGTCAACATATAGTAAAGATACATTTTTATAACCCTAAACCTAACCCTACTCTGGAAAATGAAAGAACTTCAAATATGGATGCTGATTTGTATGCTTAATAACAAGTTCAATGGCGCGTCTCTACTGGTAATTGTATTTTTTAAATACATTGGTATATTCCCCATAATTAGAAGATGGCAGTATTAAATTGCAGGTACTCCTATGGGTTTTTGAGGGTGGGAAAGACATTGAGTTTAAAAGTATACTGTAATTGTTAAATGGAAGAAAATTGCTTTCGGGCTGCTTTTGACAGCGCCTCCAGTTGGTGCCCAACAGTAACTATGCTCACATGAAAAGCTGGGGTCCAGAGGTCTCTATAACAGTTGGTCCCATGTCTATGGACCTTGTTGTTGCTGCATTATAAATCTTGTGCAGAAAATCTTTTGTGCTGATTTGTGCAGAAAACAAATCAGAAAAAAAACAGCGTCTGTGGTACCCAGTGGCAAAAAGAAAAACATGGTGAAGGGCACGAAAGGTATTTCCCATTGAAATACATTAGTCTGGAAAGTCGTGCTGAGTGACACGAAAAAAAAAGGGAAATTCGTGTCCATGAACATGAATCAATAGATTAAATTTCGTGACTATATCACAACCTGCTGTGAGACTTGTCACTTGCTGTGAGGGGTTGGTTATTTCCAGCTAAAAAAATTATTCCCAGAACTTTATTGTTTGGTTGCCAAAAATAAGCAAATGGGACCCATACAATAATGTGTCTACTAGGTTCTTCTCATAATTTCTTCCTTTCTTTACTGTAAATAAAGGCAATCATCAATAAACAAATAATGATAACAGGTTTAGACTGTAAAAATAGCTTATTGCTTGCCAGCTGACATTCCCAAACATGGTAGGCTAGAATTTTAGTTACTAAGCTGAATGCAAGACACAGAGACTCGCAGAGCACCATAACCGTAACTCATTGATCTGCCCGTGTTTACACTGTAATGAGAGGATGAATCATTTATTCATGTAATCAAATCAACCAGTGTCTTTCCTCTTTGCGCCGCAATGTTTTCTTTCATTGCATGGTGCTGAAAGTGTGAACGTTTGCAGCTCTTTCTTAATACAGCTCTAATCAGTGACTTTGTACTTTAAAAGTAATTAAAAAATAATTGTGGGGTACATTTAAACGTCATAAGGGCGTGAAGCACATGGAATTTGCATGCCAATCTCCACTTTGGATATCTGGGTAAAAAGGGAGATGGCGTGCACCACTCATTCAGGTTTGGGCTAAGAAGCAGCGACGTGCATAGCTGTCGGTTGTCAGTTCAGCATTGTGGCAGGACACAACATCTTATTCCATCTGTCAGGGAACGCAGATTACATATGTAACCAAGAAATTCCCTTTCTACGTGCTCAGGGAACTCTATGCTCCTATCTGTTCCAGGAAAAAAGAGATAGACTGCTGGAAGGGGTTGTAAAGCCAGTCAATGACAAAACAAAACAAACAAAAGCAAACACGGGTCTGCTCAGAAGACCAAACCTGAATGAGTGGTGCACGCATCTTTACATCATTAATTTTGCATATGAGCTGTACCTTCAGTTTTACAATGACAAAGTTTGTCATAGTTTCTTCAGGTTTGATGTAGGATATTAGTGTTATAACTATTTAATGACAAAAAGAGCCCACCTGTGGGGCAGTTTCAGTTATTAGGAACTTTTAGGTGTAATCATCAACATGTATGATTGGCTAACATCTTAGCCAATGAACAGCACAACATTTGACTGGCATCTTACTATCACATAAATATTGTGTGTAACAAGGCCTTTAGATCAACATACTCCTCCCAACTATTCTCTTCAGCAAGTTGTGCGATGTGGTAGTAGAATAATCCCAATCAAAGAGGATGTTGCTGTGATGTTCTTCTGTCAGGCAAGGACTGTTTCCACTTTTCTGCTACTTGACTGTGGGCGTGTAAAAGTAGGTGTTGTCATCTTGCTTTAGGGCAGGTCATATGAAAATGAATATACCTAGTGATATCACATATCCATCTATTCATGCATTTGTTTTTTTCTGGAGACAAACCAGGAGTCCATCATCCCAAACGTCATCGTTCTAAAAAAATGTTCTGACATGTGTAAAGCCCTGCTGCTCAGACTGTATGAAACATTGTGTTGCATGTAATATTACACAGTACAGTGGCTGAACTATTCTGATAAACTACTGTCTCCCTTTCTGCTGTGTTTTAAGCTCCTATGAAGGACCTCTATACTGTCAGAGCTCCTCATCTCTGCTAACCGAAAGTACCTTTTCAAAGCAATATTTTGCCCTTCCAATCTTTAGTCCTGTAAAATATACTTTAACTTGTTTTTCACTTGCCTTCTGAATATTCTTTTGTTATTTTCTGTATGACAATCATCACAAACAGTAGTTTAACATTTGAACCCAATCTCACCTGCCGACATGTGAAGCTTGTGTCATTTTAACAGTTTACAGGCAGATCATCTGAGCAGGGGAAGAAAAAGAAGTTTCCCCACATCAAACAGATTTTGGAAAAATGAGTTCCTTTATACAAACATAAACTGACTTTTTACCTCATTTTCTTTTTTTGCTATGATTTAAAACATTTTTCATCACCGTCCCTCAGGGTTTGGATTTTTTCTTCTCAGGGTTGCATTACTAACACAAAAACACACACCCTTGAGTTTTATGCCTGTCAAATAAAGAAGTTTCCGCATATGAGGAACAGATTTATGTTAAGTAGAATGTCATATGTCTTGGATCAGATTAACAGTTCTTTAAAATCGATTATAAGAGCTCATCATCAGCAGATGTTTCAGATCAAATCAGATTTTACTATTTTCTGTTCCTTGATTCAAGGGAAAAGGAAATTTCTTCTGTATTTTTAATGATAAAAAGAAACACGCATTGTCTTTTTACGGCAGGATAATGTGGATGTGTCTTCCGGTTGATGTTTCTCTCTGAGGTGACAGCAAATTAATATAAAAGAGAAATAACAGATTAAAGGCAGAAAACAGAAACATACAGCTGCACGTGCCTTCACACTGGCTCTTTCTCAGGAAACACTTAACACACTGCAACCGTCTTAAATCATTGTTAATGCTTTCTGTTGTTTTTCTCATTTCTACGTTAACTTTCTATTTTTATAATAGTAACATTTTCACACTAAAACTGGTATTTCATAGATTTGACTGTTTAGTGTTATTTAAAAAAACATTATTTTAGTGTTGTTCTTCAATGGCGTATCAGTTCATATCAGCCTTTATATTTTAAGTTACATTGTTCTTAATTTTGCCTTAAAATTACAGTATGCTATGATAGTTCCTCAAAATAGTTGATCTTTTTGATAGATGAGGAAATGTTGGCCTCCACAGAAGAACACAATGAATTACTTTACTGTTACAGCTTTAGGGTTAGGCCTCGTAACAATAGTAACAATAACTTTTATGCTTTGCAGTGTTGTAACCCTTTTCCTCAGTGTCTGTGGTTATTACAGCCCTGGTAGAGTTTTGATGTTTTAAAAGGTTAGCAGAAGATTAATTAAAGAAATCCTAAAATGTTTAGGCACAGATGTTTCCTGAGAATGGGCCTACAGCAGAAGACAGAGACGTTCTCCATCTAAAGAGGTTTGTGACACTCACCAGATCATTTCATTACGAGCTCTGAGCTCCTGCTTTGCTTTTAGATTTCCTGTTTTTTTCATCTGCAGAACAAAAGCATGTCATAATTCAACTGAATGTTATAAAACAAGCAGAACTGTGTCAACATAATTAATATAATGAAGAATATCACAAACAATATGCACTTAACATTATAATCAGTTGATAAATAGACCAGTACTTAAGGTTACATGTCTATTAAATAACATTGCGATGGATGAGGTGTATGGAACAGAATAAAAACAGAAGACACTCTGAGAAAAGCTCATTTTGAAAGATCAATCAAAATGGAGCTTTAGGACTGGGGTAAAGCCATGCAAGCATTTCAACATACCTTTATAATGACATACACAAACATAATGGTAAACAAATTAACATATGGCAGGTAAAGCCACGTCATGTCATTTAAATAATGAAATAAATGAATAAAGCAGACAGTTCCCCAAATAGCTCAGACAAGCATGATTGGGACTTGTTCTTCAAGTCTCATTTTCATAGATGTCAAAGTAGATCAGCTTCTGCTAATTGTGTTAAGGTCCTCCAAAAATACAATATGACAAACAACTTCAGTTCTCACAAAACTTCAGCTCAAACACAAACAAAAGCCCAATGTGGTATCAAAAAAAAAAATCACATTATCACATGACTAGATAAAAGACATCAAAACAGAAACAAGACCAAAAACAGCCACCAATGACAATAAATTATTACAAAACTCATGCAGACAGAAGGTCAAATGACCCAATCAGACTTGACAGAAGATCCCAAGAAAGTCAAAAGTGAAGAGCACAAGTAGCCATCAATCAGGCAGAAAGGAGAAAGCAATGAAGGTGGGTGTGACTGTAGTTTTCATGCAGGTGGAGAGGTTACACACAGCCATACTCATACCACAGAGACTGGCCATCCTCTGAGTGGTAACACTGATCAGGGTCAGCCACATTGGGTGGGGAGGAACTCTGACTGCTGTGTTTGCTTTGAGGCAGGGGAGGGCTGCTAATGTTACTAACAAGAGATGTATTGAGGGACAGGATGGTCTGATTTTTAACACCACTTGTCACCAACGGCTCCAGGAAAATGGAATCTATAGTGAAGGAAGGACCTAGGAAAGCTTGAGGACTGGACAGCTCGGGCTCCTTTACACTGCAGGGCATGCTAGCAGACTTGGGGAGAGCTGTGTTGGGACTGGGTTGAGCATGTGCTTGGGGAACAGAGCCATACTCACTGGATGTGCTTTGACTCTTGGTTCTGGAGGGTGACGGGTCCACCAGAACAGGCTGGCGAATGTCTTTGGACAGCAAGTCGTGGATGCTGGTCCTGCGGACGGTGCCCTCAGCAGTGGAGATGACGTTGCTGGCGCGGGGCAGCTCGGAAGATGAGGAAGCGTCCAGCTTTTCAGACACTGAGGTGGCCCTACTTTGGGAAGAGAGAGCTGACTGTGGCAGGGCCGAACCTTTAATGCACATGCTCTCTGTCTTATGCAGGCTCAGATGTCCTAGTTGGCTGACTCGCAGACCACTGGAATCTGACTTCCCTTCTTTCCTGCTGGCTGATTGTAAGATGTCCTGCCCCTTCACCTGCCTTCTTGACACCTGTGCCGCGACTCCTAACAGACGTGGTGATTGTTCTGCAAGGCCGCCCTGCACAGTGGAAGAATTAATCAGCCGGGTTCCACCACTTCAATTTAAACACCACAGTTGTTAGTGCATTTACATCATTAAAAGAATATTGGTCATTATTTTTAAAAGTAAATGTCTCAAAACATCTTGGTTTTCCAAAGCTAATTTAAACTTGATGAAATAAAAGAAACTGTTTACCAAATAGTGATGAAATGCCATGTTCTTGTTTGGTGACATTTAACATGTTTACATTTACATTTTTTCATTTGGCAGACGCAAAGCGACTTACAGTGAATTCAAGGTATACATTTTTATCAGTACTTGTGTTCCCTGGAATCAAACCCACAACCTTTGCGCTGCTAACGCAATGCTCTACCAGTTGAGCTACATGAACACGTTTGTTTGTGCACTTCAGTAAAATTCTTGACTTAGGAGAACAGTATAAATAGCGTGTTTAGCATTTGCCATACTAATCATGTAATGCTTAGGAGTGATTTATCTACTTTGAGAACAGTAGTTTCACATTGAGTTTTTCATGTTTAGAGATCTGAATGCCCTCCAGTTTGTTTAATGGTGATATAAAAGAATAAATAAACAAATAATTATGATTATTGGTGCCATACCATGTTTCCTGATGCGTCAATTTTGTTAATTTGTGCTTGCTACTCTTGGCTACTAAGTGGCAGTATAATCATGGACTTTCAATTGTTCAACGAAAGGAGCGTGTATCAACAACTGAGCCTCACCTTATTTGTGGGTTAATTTGTGGATTCAGGTGCAAAAATAAGAATGATGTAAGCAGCAGTGACAGGCCCAAGCATTATGGGGCCATCATCACCCAGTGCTTCTCAGACAATGATACATGACTGTCATGTGCATTTAATTCTAAAAATAATTAAGGACTATTTTAAAGTCTGTTTTAAGTAATAAATGGCATTATATGTGGCACTTCCTGCTGCCAGTTGGTGATGCTATAACTGTGACTTACAACAGCCATATAATTGTGATCAGCCCACAACACCTAACACATTTCCTAAGTTTGATGTAAATCATTCAATGCATGCAGAAGATATAAACCACTTTTTGTTTACTATCACAGATAGAAAACAAATGATTACCTTCTTATTCTCAACTTTATGAACAGCAGCTACGCTAATTATTCTCTGTTTTGTGTTTTTATCTCGTGACATCAATCCCAGGGTAGCTTCAGATTACACCTGCTCCACAATAATCCAGCATCTTAAAATGACTAGAGATGATCCAACAATGTGTAGAGAGGGCACCGACCCCAGGATTAGATCAGGATGTTAGATCAGAACTCTGATGTGAATAAATGTGAATTAAGTTTTTTTTAAGAAAAAAAAAACACTTCCTGTTGCCAGTTGGTGGCACTAATACTTGCATTTAAATCCATGGCATTACAGTATTTTGTCATAGTTTAATAAATTAATGTTTAAAAATAATGTTTTATGGTTTTAAAAGATTGCTAACATGGATCCCGAAATAAATTGAAAAAGACAGTTTTAAAGCCAGTTTCATGGCAATACAGTATACAGATAACTTAACATACTAAATGTGTGTATTATCTTAACATACTTTAATGTGCATCTTAAAAAATACACATTAAAATGTAAAAGTAATATTAATAATAAATACATTCTTGGTGCTCCTCAAACTTACCAAAAAACAGGCTTCAGTTATTTCACATGTATTTTGTAAGACTATCGGTGAGTGGACCTATTCCCCCTTAGCGAAATCCAGTGGCATGCTCTCGATTTTATTCATTCTGACAGCAGAGACAGAAGCATGAATATTACGCTGCTGTCATTTTAAGACCTAATGGAGACCAAGGAGGGGCTGCTTGGAGCACTATGAGGTCTGAAAGCCAAACTCAGGCCGGCCAAAATGGTACTGGAGAAGATTATATTGACTTGAAAAACACATTGATGTTTTTAAGACTCAAAACCACAAACCCTGATGGGACTGACATAGCAGACGCATCACCAGTAATATTGAAATTATGCAGGCACCACAATATTTTAACGGGTCAATGTGTCATTCAGTGATTGATTAATATCACAGAGTCAAGCACATATACTTATCGATGCATCATAAAATACTCAACTATGCGAGAGGCCACCTCAAATTCACGTTTACAGCTAGACTCTTTTACAAAGACACAGCTGGACATATGGATGCAGCAGACTCGAGGACTGACAAAGAGAGTGATCTTTACCAATGACACTAATGTTGTGGAATTACTAGCACCTATTCACCTATTCATTTTGTTTCAAATAAAAATTTATGCTTAATTAAGCTTGATGAGGAGTGATAATATAGGTTAGTTAGGGTTAGCATACATCCAGCATCATTATTTGTGAAAAAGTATCAGCCACCTGCTGTGAGATTAGGGCATGCACAGGTATTGCTTTCAACCACTGCCAAGTATTCTGTTAACAGTATGTCTGATAAACTTCTCTATACCGGCTGGGTCCCGTGTGAAAATGTTTTCTTAGGAATGCTCCCCAAATCCATTGTTAAAGGCATGACTGATAACAACACATTCACAGGAGTTTATAATAAAAACACATTTTTATTTAAAAATTATGATTTAGGGACATCAACAAGATGGCAGCATAGGGCTGGCGTTCCCGATTAGAATAGTTTTGAAAACTCCCTAAGATCATTAAACTAGCGATCTAAGTACTCTACATCATAAAAATAAAAGAGTAGGAGCATGAAAACTAGGTGCAAAAAAAATGTGGTGTAAGAAAAATCACACCTACGGAGAAACAAGGCGATGACTCTGCGCACTCTCTTCCCGGCTCACAAACAAGCGGCCATGAGGGAGACCAAATGGATACTGCCAGCGAGACCATCGACTTGAGCCTCATTCTTAGGGAATTAAGGGACTTAGTCCCTCGTCGGGATACAAAACCTCAACTTAAGGACATTAAAGCAGAAATTTAGAACACCAACGCTAGATTGGAGGAGGTAGAGGGCCAAGTCGTGACAGCAGATAAGAGGATTCAAAATGCAGGTACTCACAGGTTTGTTGAAGTTACACACCAAAATGGAGGAGAAACTCATGAACATAGAGGGTTGTTCCAGACTGAACTATTTTAGAATATACAGAGTTCCAAAAAGGACTTTCCGACAATGTCTCTCAGAAATTTTTCTAGAAATAGAGCCAATCTAAATCTAACAGAAGACACGACTTCAAATTGAACATGCTCATAAGAGTGCTCGGCAGACAGCCACCGGCGACGTTTAACCATGATCAATCGAAAAGTTTCACGATCAAAGAACAGATACTTCGACAGGCCTGGCAGAGGACCATGGCGCCCAAGCCCAACATGACTTACAGCGAGCGTTCTTCTGAGATGCAAACAAATCCACTTCTGCCAGGCCAAACCTGCTCCATATGATCTCCACAATTTAGGGATGAAGTCTCCATTCTCCGGGCCTCAGCCTCTACCTTGACAGGGCGTCTGCTACCACATACTGGTCCCCAAAGATGTACATAGCTCTGACAGCAGCTTACCTTGGGTCTAAAGAACCTGATGTGCCAATTTGCAAAGAGGGTGCGACCTCAGGCCCCCTCTTTCTCTGCTGGGGAGATAGTGAACTCGTCTTTGCACTGAGCCTCAACCCCTTAAACACATCCGATGGCCAAGGACAACATCTCCTTGCCAAACTGTCATTTCCTCTGATTGAGGTATAAAAAGTCAGTCATCAATGTAATTCAGTATGCAGATACCCTGAAGCCTCAATGAAGCCAGGGCTGCATTCATACATTTTATTAAAAGAGGCGATAGGGCCAGGCCGAACAGAAGAACCTGATTTTGATATGCTTCAGCATTGGGTATGCTTCAATACCCAATGCTTATTTGTGTTGAGGCAGCGAAACAAACATTTATTGACAAGGAAATTCTAGTCGCTTTCCCACAGGGGAAATCACCCTCAAAGGCCCAAGTGTCTGAGAGAACAGTCCACAGATCTGTTTTCTATTCAGAAGGTTTCGGTTAAGAGTGCTGCTTTGACCCCCAAGCTCTTTTAGAGGGGCTCATGAGTCACTCTCTTTTTGCTGTAAGAGGAGCTGGCAGGTAAAATATGGGGCTACTCCCTGGCAGCAACCCCATGAGATTTAGCAGTGGTAAATAAACTTCTTAAACACCTCTGCTTGGACTCTCACCTCTTGAAATCTTTCAATTAACAAATTCACAGCATTGCTGAATAGGTCAGAAAATAAAATTGGGGCATCAAAATCTCTGTAGCCACCAGAGCTGACATGGAGCAGCCAATGACATTGGCCATCTCCTTAGTGGCCTGGAAACAAGATCTATGGCCTGACGTTGTTCTTTTAGGTCATTGAGCTCAAAGTATGCACTAGCATATAAGCTTTCCCCACCAAAGATAATGTAATATGACGCGGCTTGGTAGGGAGCATTGAGGCTTTACAATATGATACAGCATCAAGTGAGAATGCTGCATCGCTGCAGTGCAAGTTGTAAATGTATTATTCGTGGCAAATATCATGCTGATCAATTGTGGTCTTACCTCTGCTTCAGTGCTCTCATCCAGGAACTGCTGCAGGAAAACCATCTCATTGCTGGCAGATTTAGCCCTGCATTTGCTGTGGGTAGGTGACATTTGCTTTACTGGAATGTACTGAACATCTGTGTCTACAGTCAGATTGATGTCACCACTGCTCTCATTGTGAGGACAACTCACACTGCCATTCATCACACCTGAAGAACAAAAGAACACACACACACAGCCAATTAAACAACCGACAAACACACAGCTAATGAAACAGACACCTACACAGTCTACAAAACAACAGACACACACACACAACCAATTAAACAACTGACAGACACAGGGCCATTGAAACAACACACAGACACAGATCAATGGAAACAACAGACAGACACACAGCCAATAAAAAGTGACAGAGACAATAAAAAAATCAACACACAGACACACAGCCAATGAAACAACAGACAGAAACACACTGCCAATGAAACCGCAGACAGAAACACACAGCCAGTGAAACAGCAGACAAAGATGCAGCCAATGAAACAACAGACAGATACAGAGACAATGAAACAGTAGACAAGACAAAGATCCATGGAAACAACAGACAGCCAATGTCTGTTTCAGGTAGACCCATCTAACATGAAGTACACAGGAATGAAATAATCAAATGAAAATAAAATGTTGCACAAAACGTTGCACTGTATGACTGAAATATACAATGATCCTTCAACAGGTCATTCAGACTAAGGTATTGAGCAATCTGAACAGAATTACAGACAACTAATCCACGAACCGAATACAAACACGTCTCCTGTTTTCTTTTAACAGCTTCTCTTCACACCATGCTCTGGATTTTCTCATTTATTCAAGTTTGTGTTACACTCATGTGTCATTAACTTACAGTCAAGCCAAGCACATACATTTATGCACTACAATAAAAAAAACATATACAGCCTAATCTTTACTGGTTGAGATATTGTTGTCTTTATCATCATCATCATATTGCCCAGCGCTAAACGGAATATAAACAGCAATATTTACTTCACAAATAAAATATGTGAAAAACATTATTAGAGCGATGAGTCCGATTATCTGTATTTTTTTCTTTAAAATGAATTGCCCTGATAAACTGAACATGTCCAATCAACGTACCACTAGCTGGCGCTTTCTAAGTTGATCAACAAATACAGGACACACATAGAAGAGCTTCATTTTAAAGTGAACATTTAAATTTTAGCAGAGGCTTTTATCCAAAACCACTTACAAATGAGGGAGCACTTAACATTTTCCATTAAGAGACAGTTTTTATTTTAAGGCGAGACACTACAGGTGAATAGGGTAAAATTTTTAAATAACAGATATCACCATGAAACTTTCTCAGTTGATTACTTATTAAGATGAGAAAAAAATGTTTTGCAAGTTTATTGTATTTTAATGTTCGTAGAGTATGAGAGAAAACTCATTTTGAGAAAAAAAAGCCTTTAAAGATTTATATTGTAAAAATCAACACATTTCTATTGGAAATCATTGCTAACAAGCAATAACTATTCAGGGTCTTGGTAAAAACACTATACAACATCCCAAGTACATTTAAATTGATCATTCAATAAAACAATTCGGACAAACTAAACCATCCATGAGTTCATTCAATTGGGCGACATGGACACGCAGCCACGACTCTCCAGTTTCCCATTGACAGCTTACGTTCAGAAGCGCTTCCCGAGGACATTTCACAGGGTAATACATCAACTTTTCTCCGTTTGCATTCCCTTGCAATTGACAACTGTTGTCTTCTCTTTATTGTTTTATATTACGCGACATTGCGTTCATTCATTCGAAAATAATCTCGCGAAAAGCTAACCAGGATGTGTCAAAGCATACCACGTGATGCGTCTGAACATATCACATTATCAGAAAACAACACAAGCCAATGAGATTACACTCTTAGCTTTAAATACCCCTTTAAACTTTCACGATTTGTTGCTGGTAGAAAGGAAATGCCCTTATTTGGATTACATAGCATTGTGTGGGAGACAGAGAGCTTTGCAACAATACCAGTCATGAAAGGCTTCAAAGAACAGCCAATATACTGCACATCATGTTAGAATGCTTTTGGCCAAAATTAGGAGTAATCTAATGCCGCGAGCAGACAAAATGTGATGTGTTAAGGTTGAGTGCCTCTCCCTTCTTTCTGCAAACATAGGCAACATCTCTATGGCTAAAGAGCTCTAGTTTTGTCTCATCTGACCAAAGGATGTGTTTCCAGTAGTCAACATTTTTGTCCAGGTTGTCCTTGGCAAATTTCAGTCTAGCTTGGAGGTGTCTCTTCTTTAGAAGAGTTTTTAGTTTAACCTTGCAGTCCATTTCTGTACAGGGCTCTAGTGACCATCTTTGTTGAGACGTCAGTTCTCAGACGTGAGTTTTCTTTCCAAAGTTTATAAAATCTTTCACTTCCTACCTCTGCCAGTCTTGTTCTCCACTGTGTGGGTCTCTTCAAACTTCTTGATAATACTTGAATCATGGCAGTTCTTGACACTTAAAAACACTTTAATAAACATGTATATTCTTCTTCCCCTTTGTGAGCATAAACAATTATTTTTCTTAAGCCTAAACTAATTTCTTTTGTCTTTGCCATGATGACAGTACAAATTATTTTACAAGCTGTTTTGCGAGATACTAATCCTTAGCTTAAAGTGAAACTGAAATTTCCTAGGGGGGCTAATAATTTTGTTTTCAACTGTAGTTTGCTTTTAATCATTGATCCCATTCAGCTGATTTTTGCCAGATCTACATGGGTTTACAATGACAGCATGGTGTTTTTGAGCTGTGGATAGTGCCTCTTCAGCAGCATTGTCTCTGTTTTTCCTTGAGATTTCATAGTCTTCTCCCTGCAATAATACATCTTTCAAATATTATGTAATTACAGTCTCTACTGTCATCTACTGCCCTCCAGGTTAGCTGGGCAATGCTGCTTTTCCAGACGACGGCAGCTGATTTCTTAATTCTTCTGTCCTCATTCGACCTCCTACTGACTAACACCCCTCCCACTCATAAAGTCTATCTTCACCTGTATCTCCACAGATAATCTTCTTGTAACTTCTCTGCATGTTTCTGACCTACCTCCAGGCCAACATGTGCAACACACTCTAGTTCATGGCTTTCAGAGACCATCTATTCTGATAGCGTCTCCACTGCCAAAATTACTTATTTTCAAAATAAGATCAGCAACACCTCTAACAGCTGCCAACTGTTTTCAACTTTCTCATCTCTTCTTAGTCCCTCTCCATCTCCCCCACTAGATCTCTGACTGCCAGTGACTGCCAGTTTTTACAGATAGGGTGGCAGACCATCAACAACCATTTTTCAGCGCCCCACAACTCTTACCCCTCTTTACCATCATGCTGTCCGAAACTCTCATCTCACTAAGACAGAAGCTAAGACAGAAGTCTTCAAATTCTCCATTCTAATCGTCCTACTACCTGCCCCCTTCATCCTATCCCCTCACATCTTCTGCAAAAATCTCTCTGTTACTACTGCCTGAATGCAGGCACATTTTAAACATCTCCATCTCTACAGGAAGTCCATCTCTCATTCAAGCAGGCTTGGGCAACCCCACTTCTCAACAACTCTCAACACCTCAGGACCAACTCTCAACACCTCAGTAGTCAGCAAGTATAGACCACTTTAATTCCCACCATTCCTTTCAAACATTCTTGAAAAGGTTGTATTTAACCAACTCTCTCTTTAACCTATCTCTCACAGAACAACATACTTGACAGTTAAGAGTCAACCCACCATTAGAACACAACTTTACAGTTTAACTTGGATAATCAACTTTTTCACCTACTCGGTCCGTTAGGAACCTCAGGAAAATAAGATGTCCGAGGATGCAATGCAGTTCCTAGCCCAAGCTCTTGTAATATCAAGACTGGACTACTGCAATGCGCCTCTGGCTGGCCTTCTAATCAGCAAAATCAAACCTCTGCAAATGATCCAGAATGCCACAGCACATCTGGTTGTTAATCAACTGAAGACAGCCCACCTCACTCCACGATCTCACTCCACTGGCTACCCATAAGCACCCTGCAAATGATCCAGAATGCTGCAGCACATCTGGTTTTTAATCAACCGAAGAGAGCCCACGTCACACCCACCTGATCTCACTCCACTGGCTACCCATAAGCACCCTCATTACATTTAACTCTGACTCTGGCCTTTAGGACAGTGACTGTAACTTCACCTTCCTACCTCAACTCACTCAGATATGTCCCTTCCTGCCAACTAATTTCTGTAAACAGGAGACATCTAATTGCTCTTCGACAACAAGGTACCAGATTGATCTCCCAGACGTTCACCTATTCTGTTCCTTTCTAATGGAATGAGCTCCCAGCCTCCACTTGACCTGCTGAGACCATCACAATCTTCAAGAAACAACTGAAAAACACAGCTGTTTCGCAGACACCTGACTAATACCTAATGCTCTGATGTTCAAAAAACTTCATCCTGTTTCATCCTGACTGTTCATCCTGAGACCGTGATTCTCACTTATAAATGTTGCTTTGTAGTCTTGGCATGTTGGTTCTTAGGGCAAAATATTAAAATTCTCTCTCGCTCTTTGTAAGTTGCTTTGGATAAAAGCTGCTAAATTAATAATTAATGTAAATGACACACAAAGGACTTTGGAACTTTCATTTGTAAGTCGCTTTGGATAAAAGCGAACTGAATGTGAACTGAACTTCTTCAAAAAACTCAATTGCTGAGTAAAAAAAAAAAAAGACAATTTACTTTCTGAATCAAAGATCCAGATGTCTACCTCTATCAGTGATGCTGTGTTTAGCTCTGTGGTCAGGAGTCAGCTTGAGGGTGTCCACAGCAGCACTGCAGTAGTCCATGGATCCAAACTCTTTTGCTTGCTGATTGCTGATAGACGCCTGGTCAGGGGCTTCTAGATGATCAGTACTGCTGGACCACTGACCCTCTGATAGTGCCACAGTCTGCAGCAGGTCATTCATCGCTGAGACAGACAAACAGAAGATTAATGTGCTAACAAACTGGAGGAACATGACAAGTGCAAAACCTTCATGTTAGCCTCACATGCAGGGGGCTTCAGAAAATGTGTGGAACTTTTAACAAACAGAAATATAAAAGGAATGGCAAAGACATGGCCCAATGCCAGTAATCTGGTGGTAATTAATGAAGCCAACAAGACCTAGATGCTTTGAACAGACAGTGCAGAAAACACACTTGACCATACTGTACCTCTAACTCTATCCACAGTTTAAAGGTTTTCTACTTAATACTAGGGCTATTCCAGGATTATCTTTTGTCATTGGATTAGCACACAAACATTTTGACTCTGTGTCCATTAATCCTAAACAAGTACATATTTATTTGGTACCTCTGGAAATACGTAAACAGAGAGGTTACGTTATTACAAGTAAAGCCTTTCCATTGGTAACCTACAACCAGAGGTTCAGCAATCCCACTAAAAAGCAGAGGTCAACTGATAGTGGATTTTATCAATTTAAGGTAGGGGTAAAGAGGTTACTAAAGACTATTACTAAAATTTAAAAAAAGCTATTATATGTGCCAAATTGGAAAAATTGATATGTCACTCTTCACCTAGCTTTACAGACTTATTATAAAACAAAAACATTGCAAGTGTTTTACATGTGTCTGCTTTAAAGTGTCCCCATCACTAGTCTGCTACTAGATCTGCTACAAATGTGTTTCCTGTTTGTTTTTACAATTTGAACAGAAGAGAACAGATTAAACAAGATGAGATCTCTGCCAGCATGCCACTTCAGCTCACAGAAATAAAGTTAAAAATAAAACAGAATATTTGTTTGATTTACATTTGAAAGTGCCTGAAACACAAACAAATAACCACCCTGTTATTACTGAGTGCTGTCAGAGGGGAACAGAGGAATTTGCAGGTAGTGTTGATGTAAATGTTAAACATCATGATGAATGAGGAGGACTCTCAGATGTCTTACACATTGAGCGGCGGTAGACGGTCTTCACTTGGTCTTTTTCCCTGGATTTGTTCCTCATGAATGGGAGCTTTTTTAGTGCTGTCACCACACAGCAAGGCAACGAATTGCAATAGATGAAAAGAAAAACAGATATAGCATATTAGAATAAAACCAACACAGCATTCCTGTGAAACTGTTAAACAGCACAAATAATACAAACATGTAGTGAAACACAGGCCACACTGATGAACGTCATATGATACCAACAGCACAACAGAAAGTAGATTATTAAAGGGTGCAATGCAAGAAGTTTAACACACTGTAGTCTGAATTAAATACAGCAGGACTTAAGTTTCATGTGCCATTTCTATTGCACCTTTTAATAAATATGAACACTGAACAAATACAGAGTGTTCATGGACTCAGTGAAAGCGTACCATTAGAGGAAGTGTGTGTCTGGCTTTTTTCAAGCCTCTTTCCTTCAAAAAGAAAGCAAGAAACAACAAGAAAGTGTCAAACCTGAACTACATAGCTATGGATCACAAAAAAAAAAATCCCTACAGCAAAGCTTCTTCATACAGCAGCTAAGATATACTGTGGACTGCAGTGATAAAAGAATAAACAACTGCTTTCTGCTCTGTTGTATTCACTGGTTGCCTAAAACTACACACATATGGTATGACACCGTTTAACTAATGGTCTGATTTACAAACTAATAGTTTTTGGAATAGATGTCTGAGTGTTGTTGTAAGAATAATTGACGTGACAGGAAATGCCAAAGAGTGATAAGAGCATGTGTACTACCCATCAAGCATACATCTCCATCTATCTATATCTCCAATCTGTAGCATTCTTTTGATTCTTTCCATCAAAAAAAGAGGTTGAAGATTCCTGAATCAGTCTGAACTGAACTGACGATCACTCAGATGATTCATTTACTGAATCTTTAGGATTAATTAGTCCCTGAACTGAACGTCACTTGGAACTGAAAAAAGTGAGATGTTAGCATAAAGAGTACTGATACTCACTGCTGCTACGGTGGGTGAGTGTATCCTCCAGTGAGTTGGACCCGGAGCCCACAGATGAGCTGTCCTGACTGTCTGGATGGGGCAACATCAGGAAACCCTCGCTGGACTCAGAGTGAAATGGTGTTTGTGTAAGAGAGCGCATACGCTCACGACTCTTGGGCTTAATGAATTTCCTCATTTTTAGTGTGATCCAGTTGCCCCTCCTGAAAAAAAAAATCAGCTCTCATCACATGAGCTATGTTTTTTATAGTATTTCCTGTACTGTTATAGAACGAACAACACATTGCAACAACTCAAGAGGACAAAAGGCCTATAGTCAGAAAAAGACTCACAGATCTGAGTGGTTAAATTGTATAAGGTAATATCTGTGTTACGTATGAAACCTGATTCTGTAAGAATAGAACAAGACACTACACCATGGCACTGACATTATGAGAATGCTTCCGGAAGAGTAGTAAGAGGCTACACTCCTAGTGGAATGGGCTCCATTAACCAGCGACGAAGCGAGGCCATGAGATCGAAGCCTCATAGGCAAAAGAGATTAAAGCATTTGTAATTCAAAGTGATATAGGCAGCTTCGTTACTGCAGCCTCCCTACTGCGACCACCAAAGCAGACTAGCTATGAGCTATGAGCAAAGCCACAAGCAAAAGATGTTGGTAAACTCTTGGTGTTTGGTAAATACTTGGTCCTGGTAAACCCCTGACTACCAGAAAGGTACTCTTGTTCCGCCTCAACCATCTGGCACCACACAAGAAATTAGAAACTAAGGGATGCCATTCAACAGAAGCTCCTCAATTCCCTTAGTCCAAACTGGAGGTATTCCATACATATAGGTGTAACGACGGGTCAATGGCACAGGGATCCATTCGCAGCATTTATTAGATTTGTCATACAGACAAGAGTTATATACCAGTAAACAGGAATAACAGAGACAAGGCAAAACTTAAACAGTAGAGGTCGGGGCAGGCGGCGGGCAAAGGGAAAATCAGAAAACAGGCAAGGTCGTAGGCAGGCAGCAAACCGACAACAGCATAGAACAGGCAAGGGGTCAAGGGCAGGCAGCAAACAAGAGAGTAATCCAAAAGGCAGTCCGGGTAATACACAAGAAAAATCACAAGGAAAACCGCTCAGAATTGTCTGCTGGGCAAAACAAGACTTCGCCCAGAACCAGAGTAAAACACAGTTTATATAATGTCCATGATTAGGGGAAATGGGAAACAGGTGTGTGATGAGGGGGAGTGGTCAGCCCCAGGTATGTGGGCTGATGGGAAATGTAGTTCCCAAACAAGAATCCGAACTCGAGAGGAGTCTCCCTCTGGTGGCCGGAGAGAGGCGATGTGGGAGCCTCCTCTGTAACAACAGGTAAGGTAGTACTGTCAAAAATAATTATATCATCTAAATTAATAACATGTATAGCAGGTTGAAATTATAGATCATCTATATAGTATTATTAACTCATCAATGGTGTTGGGATATGTCCTAAAAACTTACAAGCTGGCTGTTAATAGGCCTCTTATTAAAAACACACAACTTGATCCCAGGGAACTAATAAATTACAGACTCATCTCAAATCTACATTTTCTTTCAAAAATACTTGAAAAGGCAGTTTCCTCACAAATATGTATGAGGATTTCCAGTCAGGATTTAGACCATTCAGAGACTGCTCTTTTTATAATGATCTGCTCAACTGTATATTTCTTTGAAGCCCAACAAAACATAAATTTCAACAAACGGACACAATGCATTGGACACAATGCATTAAAACCTGGATGGTCCACGCATAACAACCTAAAATATTGATGGATATTTTATATAGCTTTCTTTATTAGCTAGGTGTTTCATTTGATAGCAATTTGTTTTGAAAGCCACAATTCCAATATTTGTGAAACTGTTTTTTATCTTAAAAATATATCAAAATCTACGACACATGCTCTCTGTGTCAAACAACGAAAAGCCAATTCATGCGTTATTGACATCAAGCCTAGACTATTGTAATGCCTTACTGGGTGGTTGCCCTGTAGGTTTAGCACAAAAACGCCATCTGTTCTAAAATGTAGCAGCCAAAGGTAGGTACCAGTGGAGAACTGCCCCTTCTGGCTGAACATAATTTTTCCCAAGGTTTATTTCTTCACCTGTACATCAATATTGCTTTGGTTCCTTGACAATGTTACCCCATTGGCTTTCTTACTGGGAGACATTAGATTGGCTTAGGGTTTTGCAAATGGTCAATTAGTGTTTGCCAACAGCAAAGCACACTATTACAATCTCACATGACAATTCTTCTTCCGTACAAATTTTGGTTGAAGACATATGAATGAGGTTTTAAATCATGCAGCTTATTGAGAAGAAGTGTGACATATGGCTTCTATAAGTGATCGAGTGTACAGTGTTTTCTAGGGCGTACGAAAAAGTAGGCAAAAAAATCCCATAGATTTAACATTGGGCAGATTTTTGTGACGTCATAGATCTGCATCAGAATGTCGTACAACAGTGGTTTTCAACCTGTGGGCTGACGGTATTGCAGGGGGGGCTGCCGTAGAAATAATAATAATGTCAGTAGAAATAATAATATTGCTAATGTATGTACACAAATAGCAGGTTCATTTAATTTTTTTGCAGTGGGCCACAGAAACATATGTGTTTGGTTGTGTGGGCCGTGAGTTAAAAAAGGTTGGGAACCACTGTCGTAGAAACTTAGGGTTGGTTTATATCGCTTGGCTTAGCAAGCAGCAACAAATGGTGACATTTCAACTTTACAGCAACACACTAGCAACCAGTTACAGTGTTCTAGCAGCCACATGGCCAGCATGCTGTATCTCAGCACCAGAACATTATAGAAACATGGGAGTTGGCTCTTTTGATTCAGACACACATTCGGTCTGTTAGTTTTATCCTGTTAACTGGTAAGCTACACTCTATCAACTATTTCTGATACTCTAACAACTGTGTAATAAAATAAGCCATATCTTAGCATTAGAACAGTGTACAGACATGTGGGTGGGTTTTTTTAACTCTGATTGTCAGTGGGCTTTAAGTAATGCCCTTGCTTCCCAGGAACACCCTAGCAACCATTTAGAGCACACTAGCAACCACATAATATGAATAACCATATTTTAATATATTTAATATATTAGGTCAATTTAAATATATTATATTATGCTAGCATCATAAGAAAATTGCTAACATGATGGTAAATCATGCTAGCATGATGCTAGATCATGCAAATTCATGTTAAAATAATGTTTAATCATACTAACATCATGCTAAATCATGTTAGAATCATTGTAATATTCTGGTCTGAGATTTGCCATGTGTAACACCCCTGTTTGGACTGTCTGTTTGGTTTCTCCTTTGTCATGGCCATATTTGGATTTCTTGTTGTTGTTATGTGATCAGTGTCACCTGTCTGTAATTAGTCTTTGTAATTAGTGTGTCTTTATAAGTTGTTTTCTGTTCAGTTTGTTCTTGTCTGGTATTAACGTTATGTTGGGTGTCCTGCCTGGTCTTGCCTGTTCATGCCTTGTTGACCTGTATCGGTTGTGGATTATATCTATTAAACACGTTAGATCGAATTCTACGTTGTTTCGCTTTTGCCTTTGAGATCGCCCCATGACAGAATACCACACCGAAATGTAAGCGGCGCTTAAATGCCGCTTTTATTTTTTTTTGGTTTTGTTTTCTGTCACGGGGCGCCTGATCAATTTTGCTCCCTAATACCTGATCAATTTAACCAGCAATGTCACTCCATGGCAACCATATGATGGTTACTGTTATGCATTACACACAAATTCTTTTCAAAATCACTTTAGTGTACAGTAAAATATTACAGCATAAGCATTTCGGTCAAATTTATGCAATATGTTAAACCTTTAACCAACATAAGATAACCCACGATAACAGTTTAAAAGTTGCCCAATTTTGTGGGCAAACCACAGACTGGGCAACACTGCCATACCAACAAATAAAGAGCCAATGGAACACTCTTGATCAAGATTTATTTACCTGTGGAGTTCCTTCACCACTTTGGGTTTGTAAATTTTCCTGCCTCAGTGCATCTTGTAGAACACCTGCAAAACCAATGTGGTGTGCATGGACGGTTCAAGAGGCACTCAAGATGGGGCTTTAATGGGTTAGCTCACTGGCGTGAACTTGGGCCACTGCGCTATTTATAGTTCACTATGTGCACTTCGTTAGATTAGCCCCAACAAGAAAGAGAGACGGAGAAAGGGAAACCGTCTCCTCACTCTTCATAGCCTCAAGTTTTAATGAAACATTTCAAAGAAGTCCAAACAATAAAATGTCACACCTCTCTTCATCACCCTTCATTGACCACCATTTGTGGCACGCATAAGGTTAAAATCTCTACTACTCACTTAAAAACCACCACCAACTCATTCACATATACACTCCCTCCAGATCCCTGCGGTCAGCAAATGAATGTCTTCTAGTTATACCGTCCTCCAAACATACACAATCACCTACTCGCAGTTTTACATTCAATATCCCCCGCTGGTGGAATGATCTTCCACACTCTGTTTGGTCTGCCTCAGCCCACACCATATTCAAAAAACTACTAAAAAACTACTTTCGTGAACACCTAAGACCAGTCTAACCCTCATTTAAAAAAAACAAACAAAAAAAAACTCCCCTCTCAACAGGAATCCTCTCAAGCCCTGGAGTATTGTGTTCTAGGAAAATTGTATCTATGTACGGCTATGCGTATTGTCATCTTGTGATTTATCGCTTCTTTGTTTTCCTTACAATGTAAGTCGCTTTGGATAAAAGTGTCTGCTAAATGCCTAAATATAAATAAAATATCTTCATTCAGATCACAAGAAATCACTATACTAGCTTTCAGATTTGGTATAAGAACAATAGAGTCTGCTAACTCCACCTGCGAAACCCATGTTAGGAGCCATGTCTAGCTTGGCAAACACTGAATGCCTGACTTCCAAACCCTCAAAAAAAGAGACAGATTATACCAAATATTGGCCAATTTATAAACCTTACAAATATATGAGCTCACCATTACAGCTGCCTACATTTACAACCTAGGGTCTGCTGTTGTCTTCATCTACATTCTGGCACATTTACCTTCGTGGGGGTGATGGATCATAAAATTTATACCGATCCATGATTTTCTCTTCAAGTTTTTCTTTCTGTCTCCTCAGTTCATTCAGCTTATCACTGTGTGCAAAAGAGAGTGATATATATGGTATATACACCATTAGACTTCAACAGCATACAGTTTTAATCATGGACAGATAAATCTCAGTGAAGTGTGGCAGGAAATGATGACATCACACATGTATTGTCTCTGCTCAACGTGGAACAGGTCTTTGCTCTCCATGGTCTGCTCCAGCAGGGTTCGGTTCTGCAGCATCAAGGTCTGGATCTGATCCAGCAGATGGCGGTTCTCCTCCTCTAGATTCCCTTTTAACTGACTCAATAACTGGAAGACAAAATCCACACAAACAAATGTTTTTTAAAACATCAAAAAACAAAACTGTTACCCTGCTTAGCATCAACAACTGTTGTTTAACATGTTCCGTTTCATTCTCTAATCAAATCTACACCTGGCTTAAGGTCTAAAACACTGCTGTATGGATTGATATGTTCTGTGAAAGACATCCAAATATATTTCATAAAGCGCAAAGTTAAACCCCACCTGCCTCCTAATAATTTCCAGCTGATCAGAAAACATTTTAACAGAGTATAGACCAAGTCTCCTCTTCTGACAAAGAGGTAATTTCAAAAAACAAACAAACAAAAAAGAAGCCCCGGGATGGACCGGGGAGGTAAGAGTTATGTGTATACTTCACACTGGTTGGCAAGTTTGGTGGAGGTGATGTCCAGCTGCTGGTACTGCTCTCTAAGTTTGGAGAACTCTGCCTCCAGATGTGTCTGCTTCAGTCTGGCTGTGTTCAACTGACTCTTCAGCGTTTTATGATCTGTCTGCAAAAGCTCGTTGTCCTTCAACAGCTGACAGTATGTAGAGTTCAGCCTACAAACATAACATATACTCATGAGCACAGATGAAAACTTGAGTCTGCGACTTGGATGTGAGATGCACAACAATGACCAATGAACAAACCTGCCAAACAAATGACCTTAACCAGAGGTGTTAGATGTTACAGTGTGTGATATCTTAAATGTTCTTTTAACAATATTTGAAATTATATTGAGTATATCATTCACTAAACAAAAACAGCATTTAGTGTCCACAAATTTACTGTGTGAAAAGAATATTGTCAATATTTTAATGTAGAAAGTTATGCTGTCTGTGTCATCTTTTGTGTCTGCTATCTATATAGGACACATGGCTTGTGCACACCACACACATAGCAGACAGTAATAGGTGAACAGATGTTATTCAAGAAGTTATTTAGTGTTCCCTTCAACAGAAGTTGTGCTGCGTCATGAAACAACACTTTGGGCAATGCCCTCAAAGTGAAAGCACCTGAAGCACGTGTAAAACTATTCCAATCTTGATTGGGGCTGCATGACGATGTAGCATGTGACGATGAACCCTGGAAGCTACAACAGGATGTCAGAAAATACGAAAGCCCCACTTGTCCAATGGGACTATAATCTGGACTATAGTCAACACCAAGCAGAATCAAGTATTGGAACTAGAAGTGCAATCTCTTATGGCAAAGGGGGCCATAGAGCTTGTTCCCTCTTCTGAAAGAGAAGCTAGGTTATACAGCTGGTATTTCCTAGTTTAAAAAAAAGGATGGGGGTCTTTCACAATAACAGCGATTAGAAAATTCTGGCCAGTTGATAATATTCAGAATTTCAGAATCAAGCACAGGTGGTAGACCCTTCATATTTGGTGCCTAACTCTGGAACAGTCTACCCATTGTTTCTGGGAGGCAAATACACTATGTCAGTTTAAATCTAGATTGACTTGATTTGTATGACCCGCCTCTTTAATCTAGCCTACATATACTGCTATGGATTTATGTCTCAAATCCTATAAGGAATTGTTAGACTGCATTATTAGGTAAACAGAACAGAACAGATGTGCTGACCCCACACTAAGTCTGTCTGTCTTTTATTTCCCCAAAGTCCTGTAGTGAGCTAAATCCGGACTTTGTCAAGACTAGATAGTCGGGAGACGAGATGGGATGACCCTGAGACAGATCACTGGGAATAAAATGCACTTTCTTAATAAATTTTCTATTAACATACTTACCTACCTCCAACCTAGATAAATTCTATATTTTTGCCCCTTGCCTTGTCACAGCAGCTGCGATGTTATAGCTGCAATTAGTAACATTTTCACTATTATCACCATTTCTGTTTGTAACATTCCTTAGTGATTGACATACATACTCACAAAATCAGACAGTTTTTAAACCAATATATAATTATAAATCAATATTATCACCTCACCGTTTATATCCAAGAAAGTTACAAATTGCAGCTTTAACATGCCAAAGCAGAACTGGCCCTCCTGGTTAAGCCTGGTATCTCCAAAGGTTCTTTTCTCCATCTATACATCATTGGGGTTTTAGTTCCTTGCCACTGTCGCCCTGTTGGCTTGCTCACTGGGAGACTGTTGACATTTAACTTAGCTTAGGGTATTGTAAATTCTAGTGAAATGACACGATTACAGTCCTAAAGACAGTCATGTAAGCTGGAATGGCATACCTTGCCTAATATGATACCTATCATGTTAACTGACTACATGTTGTATAGTATCTGAAGTTAATATTGTTTTAGCAGTCCGAATACATTACTCTCTCATAGACTACTAAGAGAGGTACGAGCCTTCGCACATAATGGCAGGTATTTCTAATGCACGTCTAAATGTGTTTTAGTTTTTTTCTTTTCTTTTATTTTACTTTCATCACTATTACTCTCTTGCATACTTATTCTTATTCTGGAAAAAAAATATGGTATGTAACTCATCCTGCACAGTTTGTCGTAGAGTGAAAAAGTGAGCAAAAAAAAACTGCTAGGGCATGGCTGGTCAGTTTTTATGGTAAAAACTGTAGTAAATTGTCTCTACAATGTTCTGATGCCTCTCACCTTTTTCAATAAAAGTCAGTGGGGTGGTTGCTAGGATACCGCAACTGGTTGCTAGGGCATGGCTATGTAGATGTAATGTGACTATGTGTTGTTGCACCGCCAAGTCTCAATGACATTCTAATGCTGTTATGGTGTCACAAAATTCAGCCCAATGTTAAGATATGGAATTTTTGCCCACTTTTTCGTGCACCTGAAAAACATTGTACACCTGATCCCTCCTCAATAAGCCAGTTGATTTGACCCCTCATGGGTCTATGACGAACAATGTGACGTTTTAAACACATTTGGGATAAAGTATCTCATTATATGATAATATACTATGAGATTAGAATGATTGTGTGATTTATGCTCATAACTTTTGAGTCATAAGTCCTAGAAACAAAATTCTTTTTCTCCTGATTCCTTGGGTCATGCCGTCAGTCAAACCCCGAAGGGTGAAGACCCCTCTTGGTATTGTTAGTTTTCCTATTATTATTATTATTATTAATAAGGGGGTCAAGCCCTGAAGGGGCAAAACCCTATTATGTTAATGAAAGTTTTTTTTATTGTATCCATCAGTGTTCTTCTTTTTCTGTCTTCCGTTCTTGAGTCTATGGCAGTCCATTGAACCACACGTAGAAAAGTTATGATTTTTGGCACACAGATAGAGGGCAGTCTGAAATGTTGACAGCCCATTTGGAGTCTCTACTTTAAACGCTTTAACACCACCATGTTTCGCTCATGTTTATGATAATAACTTTTGAGTTAGTCCTAGAAAAATTCCTCTGATTTCTTGGCTCATGACGATTTAAGTTTTTGAGTGTTTGTCCAAGTGGTTCCAAATTTAGTATGTAGCATTTAAAGACACCCCTGACAAAAAATTATGGAATTTGTGTTAATACCTCTTACTCTTGTTGTATACCGTATCAGCCTCTTCTTCTAGCTGCTGTTGTTTTACACAATTGACAAATAAAAATGTATGTACGGTTAAACAAATAGAAACTGTCTTTTCCCCCGGACAGTGAGGAAAAATAATAAACCTGAGGCAATAACCAGACATAATCTTATTTTAATTAATGCAGAAAATAACAACATGAGAGAACGTAAACTCCTTCTAAAGCTTGGGCTCCTAAACATAAGATCACTTACAACAAAGGGGATTATTGTAAATGAAATGATCTCAGACCATAGTTTTGACTTACTCTGTCTAACTGAAACATGGATCAAGCCACATGACTATTTTGGTCTAAATGAATCTGCTCCACCAGGCTACTACTATAAGCACGAGCCCCGTCTGGTGGGCCGTGGTGGTGGCGTTGCAACTATCTATAGTGACTTTCTAAGGGTTTCGCAGACTAAAGGTCGTAGTTTTACCTCTTTCGAATTATTGGTGCTTAATGTTACATTACCGGACATAAGGAAACAATTAATACTCTCCTTTACGCTGGTTACAGTGTATAGAACCCCAGGCTCCTGTTCTGAGTTTCTGAAGGAATTTGCTTCCTTTCTAACTGCATTCAGGGACCTGCTAAATTCTTTCTGAGACACGCAAAATGTTACTATACCCACTCATCGCTTTAATCACACACTAGATCTTATTATATCACATGGTAGCGTGGAAAGACAGTATGTCCCAATATAGAAAGGCTCTAAAAACAGCAAGGGCCGCACATATTAGCACACAAATCGAAAAACAAAAACAATCCTAGGGTTTCATTTACTACAGTTGCCAGATTAACAAATAAGCAAACACTACCTGAAGACAATGTGCCAGCGAACTTAGGCAGCAATGATTTCATGAATTACTTCACAAAAAAATGGAAAACATTCGTAACAATTGAAATTACATGACTAGCTTCACTACTGAAAAATTCACAACTGATTAAAGCTGGAGCAGCTGGAATGCTTTACACCTATAGGCCAGGAAGCTCTCAATAAACTTATCATCAATTCCAAACCAACTACACGCTTATTAAATCCTATACCAACTAAACTATTGATACAGCTGTTACCAGCAGCTGAGAGTATCTTCTCAATATTATTAACTCCTCTCTCTGCCTAGGTCAGGGATGGGCAACTTTGATAATGACGAGGGCCAGTAATTTTTGTCCTTTAAACCAAGGGGCCAGATAACTAATTCACACTCACATATTTTGCATCATCTTCCTCAATATTTTATTGAGGGAAATTTTATTGAAGGAACTCAGTGTACAATTAGTTCAATGTGTGTGTGTGTGTTATAAAAATTGTAACTATAAAACTGCAATTATGCTAATTTAAATGGTCAACTTCATCCACAAGCAAATATAAATGTAAATCTCAATTGCACTGAATGTACACAAAACAAATGTACAAAGTTCCTACTGTATCTTATAGAACATTTTCAACGTACCCTGAAATAAAGTGCTTAACAAAAACATGCTATTACCAAAATCCACATATTACTATTAAAGATATCCCTGACTGAATATAAGAATATAACCATTCAGTGCTAAAAATCCATAGCATGCTACCCCCCAAACACA